>JAYRCO010000202.1:0-39271 GCA_037042815.1 Ceratobasidium papillatum | reverse complement strand
GCGAAGGAATATTGGTTTCGTTGACTTGGGCGGACCAGGAGACTTGGCCTGGACCTGAGTTGTCGGTTGGTATGATCACGCGAACGGTTGGTGGGGTGTATGTCCCATTTGTCGAGGGCGCAACTTCGAACCGAGTTCCGTTTTCCGCCTGGAATCTAAGTTCGTAGCCGTACCGCTCGGAGATCGTCGTCCCGTTGTCAAACGTCACTGTACTCTCGTTTAGCCAAAGACGAGAGAACCAAACGACGTTTTGATCGAGTTGGGTGACCGTAAAATTGAACAGTGATTGGCTGAGACCGCCACCCTCGACATAATCTCGTACTTGGCGTACCGACCCGATTTGTGTCGTCCCGAGCTCGGCGTTGGATGAGAATAGGAGGGTGCCTTGGAGTCCATGGAGCCCATTTGGTCCGATGGCAGAATGAAGCGAATCAGGTTCGAGTGTGACGGTTAAGTTTTCGTTTGTACTGTTGTAAGGAATCCAGTATGTCAAGGATCCAGAATTTCCTGCTGGGTGGGCTACGATCATCCGGTTGGGTGTTTGGACAGAGACAGAGTTGGGGTTGGTCAAGAGGAGGGTGGCGGCTGTCAGGTTGCTTCGGTAAAAGTAGTTGTCATATCTGCAAGGAGTAGATGGATCTGCGTTACACTGGTTGATTGAAGCATGATGCTTACCCTCCAGCTGTCACGTTTAAATTCGAGGTGATTGGCTCTTCAGCCCGAGCAGGCTGGATCACAAGAGGATTTGCCTTTTGTGCAGCAACTCGGAGAGCAGAAACAAGGCCGAGAACCAGGAGTGTGTGTGAGCCCATGATTGAGACAGAGGATGCTGTCTGCTGCCAAGAAGTTTATATTCCTCGGGCTTGCTCCACCCATGACATCGAGGTTGGCCACATGAGCAGCCTTGGATTTCATTTCGTACTTCGATCAGAAGCAGCCCTAGCCAGACTTTTCCCGTAAGCACTGCTCACACAGAAAGCCAAGAATCGTTTCATTGCACAGAGTTCTAAGAGCGACAGTTAGGGATGTGGTTGAAGTCGAAAGCAACTGATCTCGTCCGTGTTTGGTGCGCGCAAAGTATGACAAACAGACCACCAAATACGCCACTTTCCCTAAAATCCGTTCTTAGAACAAGCTCAAGCATGTCGAGCCATATTTGATGGAATAGAATAAGAATGTAGGAATAGTAAGTGGATGGGTGGTTCAATGAGATTATCAAATACTTGCATTTATGCGGCAAATTCTGAATGCTTCAAGGTCATGATATCAACTTAGGCAGACGGGACATACGTATACTTTACAAGCGCTAGCCTTTGATTTGGATGTTGTTGTGGTCGAATCTATTCCGTATTTCGAAACATCGTCTCATAGAACCAAGTTCCTCGGCTGCGAATAGAGCAAAGCTAAGTTAGATTGAGATGGGCGCTCCACATCAGTTTGTCTGATGGTGCGTGCCCACGTATGTACAAATGTGGCTTGGGAGGATGCGCATTCACCACGCACCTCCTGGTAGTGGCTGTGGTGGCTCTGCTCGATCACAAGGCCATCTGCACAAGTAATACCAGACATCAGTTCGTTGCATCAGTTTGAGATTCAAGTGCACGTTGCTTCTGCTCATATATCGTGTCAAAGAGCCCCTATCCTTACGAGATCAGGCGCCTTTTATAGGGGCAAGTGGGGATAATCAAGGTGGGTAACTCGGGTATCAGATGATACTGCCAAGCACCACAAATTAAATTCTTATTCATATGATGGCATGTGCACGTGAAGCCACTCGCGAACACTCATCCACGACCGGCAGTCACTCCCATTGGCTCAAGCGGATACTTCGAGATGCTTAAATACATCCATCTTACGCACAGAAACCGCAAATGACCCTCTATGGTCTCATCTCTTGATCAATCTTTGCCCATGTCTCGCAACACACTCACGCTTTCCGGCGAGTGGCAGTGGAAACAACGCGACCCTGCGATAGCCAATGTACTGGACGAGCTAGTGCAGCATACACTCTTGCTGCTTAACCAAGACTCGAAGGATACGAAATCAACTTGGCGAAAGGCGGTTGGTTCGCCATCGGAGATCCACGTCGAGCTGTTGAAGGCGGGTATTATTCCGGATCCCTACCTCGGGTTCAACGAACATAAAGTTCAATGTGAGTGGCATCAAGCTTCATTCAGTCCATGCTTATCATCTTTTTTGTACAGGGGTTGGGCGGAAAGAATGGCTCTACACTCATTCCTTCGAGTTATCGGCCGAGCGGTTGACCAACCATGTTGAACTTGAATTCGAAGGGCTAGATACTTTCTGCACGGCATATTTGGTAAGACCTCAAAGCACGCACCGCAAACCCGAATCTTACCTACTTTTTTGCAGAATGGCGTTGAGATCCTCAAATCTGAAAATATGTTTACGCCGGCAACTGTTCCCCTTACCCCTGTATCATCAGGGTCGGACGAGACTCAATCAAAGGGGGTCATCAGCACATCAGTTCAGACAGTGATATCGGCCCTCTCGCCTTTATCTCTGTCTTCGACTCAACAACCTAAAAGCGCTCTCAAGCCAGGCAAAAACACACTTTTACTCCACTTCAAGTCGGCCTTGCTCGAGGCCAAAGCCATTGAAGCCAAATACGAACGAGTTCGTGCTGGAAGTTGCAATTTGGGCGACTCTAGCCGTGTTTATGTCCGCAAGGCTCAATACGGGTGGAGATGGGATTGGGGTACGTCGTTGACTATGAAAACGACGAGGCGTGCAACTTACACGTATAACCAGGCCCAGAACTTATGACCGTTGGACCCTACCGTCCGATCCATCTACACATATTCAAGGCTCGCATTACCGACCTCTACGCAAAAGCTTTTGTTTCACCCGCTCCTTCGCTCTCGCCTTCCCTCGAAGTCACTCCTACTCTGGCTGGCAATACCTCTGATGCTGTCAAGATGGAGTTAACCCTACGTGCTGCAGACGGGAGAGTAGTTCGCACCGAAAAGTTCGATCACACGTCGAAGGTCGAGTGGAAGTTCAAGGAAGGAGAGGTTGCGTTGTGGTGGCCAGTTGGGTATGGGCAACAGCCCTTGTATACTGTGGAGCTTGCTTTGTTCGACAAGGTAATATCTCTACGATATTTTTAAGCATCAGCTAAATTTGTCGTACATTGATAGGATGGAAACACTCTCGATAAAACGTCCAAGCGTATTGGGTTCCGCCGAGTCGAGCTTATCCAAGAACCGTTGGACGATGCACCCGGGACTACTTTCCTGTTCGAAATCAACGGCGTACGAATCTTCATTGGAGGTAAGTATAACACTCGTACAATATATGTTTACTCATGCCTTAGCCATCTAAATCACTTAGGTTCCAACTGGATCCCTGCCGATAACTTCCTTACCACCATCACGCCTGAACGGTACAGAGCCTGGCTCCAGATCCTGAAGGACGGGAACCAAAACATGGTCCGCATCTGGGGTGGTGGAGTATACGAGCCTGACTGCTTCTACGATATCTGTGATGGTTAGTACCACACCTCCACATGGATCATTTGAACACTCACCCGTATTCGTACAGAACTTGGACTTCTTGTTTGGCAGGACTTCCAGTTTGCATGCGGCCAATACCCAGCGCATAAAGAGTTTTTGGCAAACGTTGAGGCTGAAGCTGAGGCTAATGTGAGAAGGTTGCGAGACCATCCAAGTCTGGCATTGTGGTGCGGTAACAACGAAGGTGCGTATGCGTGACGTCGTATTTTAACCTGCTAACGGCCGGCTGTATAGACTATCAGCAGGTGTTCCAGTGGGGGCTGTCTACTCTCCCTGGCGTCGTCATTTACGAAAAGGTTCTTCCCAACGTAATTCAAAAGTTATCAGGAGATTGTGTACCATACCATCGCGGGAGTCCGTATGGCAGGTACGAGATCTGACGTCCGCACTTGAGCGGCTTGACTAACTCTGTTATAGTGTCAAAGAGTGGGACACTGCTGATCCCACAATTGGCGATATTCATCAATGGGATGTATGGGGTGGAAAGGAGCGATTCTATCAGGACTGGGACATCATGGGCGGAAGATTTGTTAGGTATGTTACTGACTGTTTTAATGATTAGTAATTGACGTATGAGCGAATGCTTAGTGAATTCGGGCTACCGTGCCTTCCAGATATTCGAACCATCGACTACTGGTTGCAAGGCACGGATCCAGCTCAGCGCCGAGTTCAGAGCAAAGCGATGCAACAACACAACAAGGCTGGTTCGCATGAACGTCGTTTGGCCATCGTGATGAATGAGAACTTCCATATCACAAGCAATCTGGAAACGTAAGTATCAAATAGTTTCGTTTGCATATGGTGTCATCTAATACCTCAAGAATAGGTATGTTTATCTTACGCAGCTCATGCAGTCCGAAGCGCTATCGGGTGCATACCGTAACTGGAGAAGGGAATGGAAAGGAAAAGGAAAACAATACGTGAGTTTAAACATGGCAACGTATGGTTAGACCCCGATTGATTCCTTGCGAGTAGTGCGCTGGAGTGATTGTCTGGCAAATCAATGATTGCTGGCCAGTTAGCTCCTGGGCAATTGTTGATTATTTCGTAAGTCAAACAGCTACCTATCATCTCATCTTGTAATTCGCTCACTTGTATTTAGCTTCGCCCCAAACCCGCGTATTATACAATCGCACGCGAAATGCTCCCATATACAGTAGGAATAAAGCGAACTGTAAGACAACTTCATGACCAATCAGCATATATGCACTTAAAATGTCCTTAAGGTCGAGAAAAATCGCGAAACCGATCGTCCTCGCCAGCTCTACGAGTTTGGCGCCTTCCAGAGCACGGGTGCTTCCATCGATGTGTGGGCGACCAACTCAACCATATCGAGCAAGACTGTCATTCTTCGCATTTCATGCTTAGATCTCAACTCCTCTTGGTCCCATAAAGAAGAACATCACGTCACACTTCTACCAAATCAGACCACAGAGGTTCTTTCAAAACCGTGCCCGTGCCCGCCTCACCCCGAACCAGTTCCCGGACCGGATGACGATGCGGACCCTCCGCCAACGACTTCCCACTCGGTTATCGTCTCAGCTGTTCTCTTGGACGGTACTTCAAGCACAGTGCTGTCCCGATACGTCGACTGGCCGCAGCCCTATAGGAGCTATGATCCTCCCGAGCCTTCGCTTAACATATCGATTGAGGGCGAGCAGGTTTCAGTCAGTGTAGAGCGTCCGGCGAAAGGCGTAGTGCTTGATGTGGACGGCGATGGGGAAGGAATCAAGTGGAGCGACAACGCGCTTGACCTTATTCCTGGAGAGCCACAGACAGTGAAAGCTGTTGGGCTTGGTGAGCGGAAGGTGGTCGCGCGCTGGCTAGGATCAAGCTAACGTAGTCGCGGTCGAAACTGACGAGAATCAAGTATGAACTAATTGAACGAATGCAAACCATTTGTAGAGTGCATCCGCCCCAGTCAAATCACACAGTCAACAAACAACAAGGAGTATGATTTAAGACATTTTGTACTTAAGCAGTCTTTTTCCTGAGAGGGATTTGGAACACATGAAATGCTCTAACGACGGGTAAACACGAGTGGCATGTTCTCCGGAACCATGGTCAGGAAGTGATACGGTCTCAAAAACCGTTCTCGCCGTGCCTACAAAGAACGAATAGGCAAAGTTGAGCAATGAAACGTGAAGCAACCGCATGTTCTCACATGGATATTTTCGCCCGGGATAGTCGGAAACTTGGAGGCGTCGACTGAAATCTCGTATTTGGCCAGGAGAGTGGCTATAACGGCAGTTCCCTCTGTCTCGGCAAACCTTTGAAAGCAATGATCGGCGTCTTAAAGCAAAGATTATATGACACTCAAGCTTACCGCTTGCCAATACAAAGCCTGCGTCCAGCGCTGAATGCGACAAATGCATCTTTGTTATATGCTTCGCAAAACCTTGCTGGTCGGAATACCTCTGGCTCCGGCCAATACCTCGCTTTGGCGTGAGATCATGGATAAGGTAAGTGAAAGGACGAGCGGATGACTAAATAACACACGGTTATGATGGGCTGCGAGCATTGATAGGATGATGTTGGATCCAGTTGGAACTGCGATGTTCGCTCGGTCGTTCTCGTCAGTTCCTGGACCATTCCGTGCGACGCTAACAATAATATCTCGCTCTACAACTTTGTTAAGCTGGGGGACCTGAAGAAAGGAACAGGTTGGCTTTTCTTTTAGGAACTCGAATGAGAATGGTGACTGACCACTGGATACATGCGGAGCGACTCGAGGAGTGTGCCAGTGACCAGTGTGAGCTGATTCAGATCCCCGTACTCCTATGAAACTAAATCAATATTTCTAAAAGGGTGCCAAATCAGGTATCCGAGTACCAAGCTCTTGCGTAATCCTATGACCGACTTGACCTGCGCATATACCTCCTTCTGCACCTCTGGATACGCCGCCAGGAGTCCAATTGCGAATGCAAGAGCATGCGCAGTGGTCTAGAACGATTCGACTCGTAAAAAAAACTATATGGGAAATATACGACTTCACCTCATGCCCAGCAAATAATATTAGGAATGCGTTTCCTGTGTTATAACTCATCAACACACTTTAATTGCACTGAGGAGATCGGATGCTTCACTTACCGGCTACTTCATCGTCCGTAAGGCCCTTCCCAGCAGTAGCCATGTCTTCCTCGCTAGCCGACATCAGAACACTGAACACATTTTCAGACTGGGTTAGGGCCGCCTCCTTAGTGCCTATTACACTCTGATCTAGTTCTCCCTTCTGTCTGTATGAAGCCATCATATTCTTAAGATATTTCTGCAAATATTTGGGTTCTGGATCTTCCTACTGACAAAATAACCCAAAGAACTTACTCCGAAGTCTTTGAATCCAATGGACATATTGCGGGTAGCGGCGGTCAAGCCTTCGGCCCAAGAAGGTACAATGACTCTGCAGCCAGCTAGGTGAACACAATGTCACACCACGAGTACTGAATATAGATACATACCGAAGGAGAATTGAACTCGATACCGTGCTTATTGCTCGTTGAAATGACACGCTGTAGCCAGCAGGTAGAGCTTTATCAGACTCTTCTCTCCAAGACATTCGTTGACCAAGGGCTGCCGACGAGATAACCATGAGCGCAAGCTGAGCGACGTAACACATTAGCCACATATATAACGCATAGAATCCGCTGCTTACAGTTTCTGTGATGCTCGACAACTTGGGTATCCGTACGACCCGACCATAACTCTTGTCCCATTGTTCAACCAACTGCTCCGTTACAAGCACGGTCTCTGACCAGACCAGTTGCACATTTTTCTGAAGCCGGCGATATAAATGTAGTGATTCAGATTTTTGAGAGTAACAACCAAAATCAACAGTTGTATACGCACTTCTGTAAACGCCCGCTGAACAATTCTACGGTGATGTTTCCACACATCTCCTTCAAATGTGGCAACGTTTGGCCCAAACATACCAAAGAATGCCTTGGGAGCCTCGATCTCTTGAGCAACGCCTGACCGAGGCCTAGTGATTTCCTATTGTAGAAGTTAAGGTGCGAAACTAGTCAGAGCTACATGTCTGTACCTTGATAGCTTGAGGATCAGCGAGAAAAAGGAAAGGAGTGCTTGGGTTCGTAAATGACATCTGAAGATATCCATCCGCCCCTGCCCGAGCAAACTCTTAAGCCCGCGTGGGTAGGATAAGAAAGGGATACACTCGAACACAATGGCGCTTAGTCACACACCTGAGTGTTTGATTTGGTATGGGCGATTGTTTCCGTAGATAATTCCTGGAATTGTGATCCAGCTTGGAAGAAAAACACGCCAAATAGCTCTGTAGTCCAGAACAGTCATTGTACTTAACAACTTATGAATATAAAGTTGGACAACTCACGAATCAGGAAAAACCCAGTAGATGTGAGCCTTTAGCTTGCGTCCTATCCAAATCATTTGTGTGAAGCGGATCAGGATAAGCGATCCAAGGCAGGCCAGGCCAGTGAGGAGAAGCGTCATACTAATGGAACTTGTTGGTTGTATAGAAGGGACACGGGTGCGACTAGCACAGTGGCTGGCTTGATGAAATACCTGCGTGGCCGAGCAATCCGGCGATGCCAAGCATGCGTAAATCATGGTTCATGCTGTGCTTACAATGGGATCTGCTAGCCTCGTGAACCAGATTCCTATATTGGAGGATCTGCACGATCAGACATTTCCTTGTATATGCGGCAAAACCAAACAGTTAGCCAGTATTCTTGAACCGATATCAATAACGAAGTAAGGAGACTCGGGACCTGAACGCTAAGACGAACCATAGTCATAAAGTGGTACGGCCTCAGGAGTCGCTCTCGTCGTGCCTACAAAGTAGCGAGTATACGCCAGGCGATCATGAGCCAAACAAACACTTGCTCTCACATGAATAGTTTCGCCCGGGATAGTTGGAAACTTCGAGACGTCAACTGAAATCTCATACTTTGCCAAAAGCGTAGCTAAAACGGCAGCTCTCCCCGTCTCGGCAAAGCTTCAAGTTGATTTGTTGATGTTTTAGATTGAGAGCGCAGAACCTATACTCACCGTTTTCCGATACAAATCCTACACCCAGCGCTGAATGCGACAAATGCATCTTTGTTATAAGGCTCGCAGAACCGCGCTGGTCGGAGTTCTTCTGGCTCTGGCCAATCCTCGCTTGGGTATCAAGCCATGGCGAAGCAAATAAAAGCGCGAGTGAATGACTAAATAGCATACGGCTGTAATATGTCGCAAGTATTGATATAATAATTTTAGATCCAGCAGGAACTGCGAGGTCCACCTCGTCATTTCCACCTGTTCCCGGGCCATTCCGCGCAACGTTGAGAACAAGACGCTGCTCGACCGCCTTTCACAACCTTACACCCTAGAGAAAGGTAATAATTAGCGTTGTTCGGAGGCTTGATTTGGGCATAATGGTATCTGACCACTGGGTACATACGGAGTGACTCGAGGAACGTGCCTGTAACTAGTCTAAGCTGATTGAAGTCACCATATTCCTTTTTAAATGGGCTTAGTTTTAACGAGAGCATACATGCTAGAAACATGCACGTACCAAACTCTTGCGAGATCCGGCTAAAACCAACTTGACCTGTGCATATACCTCCTTTTCCACCTCCGGATACACCAAGCCATGCTTACAGCAAGATCTGTGCGTGTAGATTGTTCCTCGTATCTAGTTCAAGGCCAGAAATCGAGTATTGTTACTAATGGTATATATGCACTGCAGCAACGATGTGATGGACTTGTTCAATTGATGTTTTCGGCGCTAGGTACTCGCGTACAAAGTTCAGGCTACGATAGACACCAATTACACAAATGATCAAGGTCAGGTTTCGTACCTCGGATGCGTTGCCCCTAGCAATCTTGTTACATATCAGAGTGAATTGGTGAGGCCGGTACCCGAATGAATACACGTTATGTCAAGAAAGAAGTACACCGAGCCATCAGGTATGAATGTAGCATGAAACAGACCAAACTATGGTATTTGCTTACAGATACAGAAAATGAACCGAGAAGGTATCGATACGGGAACAAACAAAAAGCTAAAAACCCTATAATTCCAGAGATCAACGAAAAATGTTATCTCGTGAAAAATATAGCCGATGTTATCCATATGATAAACATCCTCCACCCTCCCGCTCACAACTTCCTCTGAGATTCTCTTCGCCCTCCTTCCTGATTATTACTACCCGGCTGCGGCAGTGGACGCGGTAGCTGATCGTAATTAGGCGGCAGTTCGATTACTTCGCGTGTACGCGGCTGGATGGGTAGAAACCCGGCATCCGCGTGGTGAACGAATACAGGTTCACTATATTCTGTTTCAGACTGGTCTCGACGAGCTGGCGATGTTCCCGGTGCGCCATGCGAAGATTCGGCGGTTGTAACTGTTTCTCGCGACATCTGGCGGGCTGGAGCACCACGGGTCTGCTGTTGGGACCGCTCTTTTCGAGTGGATGATGTTGGAGTTTCTGTAGGAATGTGGATGTGTGAGAAATACTGATCAAGTAAACTGGTTTGAGAACCCGGGAAATTTTTTCTACGGATTGATGCATGAGGGGGAAGATGCAGGTAGAGAACGATGGAAGTACTATTGGCGCCCGGGAGATTATCGAGCTTGACCAAAGAAAGAAAAGAACCACCAAGCGAAGCACGGACGCACCTTGTGTGGAAGATACACTTGGCAGTACAAACGGCAGAATAACTGCCCCGTCGGGAAGATTCCGGTGCACAGTTGCGTTGTGGTGATGCGAGTCGTCAGAACCACCGTCCTTCGACTCTAGCCGCATATCCTTCGTTGGGCTCGGCGATTCAACCCCCACACGTGTGAAACGGCGTTTTCGTCTGTATAGGCAGAAAGCTAGCGCGACCAAAGCGCACAGGAATGCTACGGCTCCCAACGTCGCTCCTATGATGGCTCCGAGGTTCGGCCTGGAGTGAACAGTTTGATAAAGAGTCCAGTCATGTGTTGATTGAGTTAGACGTACGTGTGATTTCCTGTAGCTCCACTCGAAGCCGAGGCTGAAGAACTCGGGCTAACCGAAGCAGAAGTGGAGGCCGTGCTAGTGGCCTGTGCTACACCCGTTTGCGAGGCCGTGGCCGAAGGGTATCCCCCCGAGCTCAGGCACTCGTCACTACCACCATCCGCCTGGGAAACAAGAAGTCGGGACGCAAGGCCAGGCCCAGAGGGTGGAGTGTACATCAACACAAATGCGGTTCCCCCAGGAATGTTGAGGTTCCATGTCGTGGATTTGGAGTTTGTTAACGGGTGCTACAATGGGGAAAGAGATTCGCGATAAGAACGCTGTCAAGAACGAGAGGTATTTCAATACTTACGTTTAGCCGGAATGTAATGCCATTTGGAACAAGCCCATCTATCTGAGTCGAGGACGTAGCAGGCACCGTCCAGTTCATAGTCACAACCGAACATTGGATGTAAGTGCCATAGACGTCGTAAACATGTTCAGGCTGTGTAATCGCAGTTGTAATACAGCTCGAATTGGACGAGGAATTAACGGTTTGGATCCCTGTAACGCCTCCAGTACCAGTGCCGCTACTCTGTTTGAGTAGGTATACATTAGCCTGTAACCATTATTTACTCACAATCCATCATCCATGGAGGTCACAAAATTTGTACCGGCAGGCCAAGGTACATTGAACTTGTAGGAGCCTGATTGTGTTGCGTCACTCCACGCCGTCGTTGGGATATCGATTGTCAGCGGCGCGAGCCCAAACGCAACCATCCTCACAACAAACGGAGGTCCCAGTTTTTCTCCCCCAGTTCCACTCCAAGAAACTGTCATATCCTCGCACTGATTCGGGTCGGTGAACGTTGCCCTCCATGCTCGACCCAGTGTCCCCAAAGCGAGTAAGACAACAGAATGCCTAAGTTTCATGGTCGAAAAAGAGCAGCAGAGTTTCCTGGTGACGGGAGGAGAACTAGCTGAGATGGGGGCAGGAAGTGCGGAGCCAACTGTGCGGATTGTCGCTGGTAGTCATATAGCAAGAATTCAGCGACCTTGCGACCACCTCGATGGTTCTATGATGGAGAACCAATTGAAGCATTTGGCTAGTATTTGGCTGCAGGGACCAAGTCCCTCCACGTGGGGATGGACGGATAGCGCACAGCCACGCTTGGCGCTTGTCGTATCGGAAGAAGGTCAACAGCTGCAAATCTAGACCCATGATCCTCATCCAATACATCATCTTAGCTGAGCAAGTGGAGGTTGCGCATGTAGGCGGAAATAGATCGTGGAGGCATATGATGATAAGGCAGAACGGACAAATCTGAATCAGTACTGCGGGAGTATATAAAGCCCATTTGACTACCGGTTCACGGCTAAATCGACTCCCATCCAACATGTCCCAACACGTTCTGCTGACCGGCGGCAACGGCTTTATTGCCGTCCATGTTATTGTCCTCTTGCTCCAGCGAGGATTCACCGTCACTACAACTCTGCGCTCCGAGAGTAAGACCATCTACTTACGGAAAAAGTTTGCGAATGCTGTCAACAATGACCAGCTACGATTTGCGATCGTCGAAGATATCACCGTATCAGGAGCGTTTGACCACGTGATTAAGAGTGGCAAGTTCGATGCAGTACTGCACATGAGTAGCCCCGTAGTGTTCAATGTGTGAGTGCTATCTTCACAGCTATATGCGTCACTGTGCACTTAGTATACGATCCCCAGGGTCGACATCACAAATGATCTTCTGATGCCCGCCATCAAAGGTACAACTGAGATTCTGAAGTCAATCAAGGCGTACGGACCAAGCGTGAAGAGAGTGGTGGTAACATCTTCGTTTGCTGCTGTTATTGACCCATCGAAAGGCGATCGTCCAGGATATGCGTATTCTGAGAAGGATTGGAATCCCGTGAGTGCTCGCAGACAAACTGTCATATGGAGTAAATGCCCATTGCTCATTCAATTTCAGATCACAGAGGAAGAAGCCAAACAAAACTCAGGAACAGGCTATCGCGGCTCTAAGAAATTGGCCGAAAAGGCGGCTTGGACTTTTATTGAGAACGAAAAGCCGGGCTTTGACCTCGTAACCATATGTCCTCCCATGGTAGGTTTCATTTACTGATGGCCGAATTCTGAAGTAATTAATCATTTCCGTCTGAAGGTCTATGGCCCTGCTCTTCAGGAAGTCACAGATCTTGACCAGCTCAACCACTCTAGCACCGCGTTCTACGCAGTCTTTTCGGGAAAAGTTAAGGAGCTTGTGCAAGCTGCTGTATGGATATGGGTAGATGTCCGAGACGTCGCCAAGGCCCATGTTGCAGCTATCGTACGTTTTTCCTGCCAGAAACGTTCTGCTTAGATACTGAGACGGCCATGCAGGAAACGCCCGAGGCAGGAAATAACCGTTTCCTCGTCTCTGAGGGTACATTCAACATGGCACGACTGTCTGACTTTATCTGGAAAACATACCCGGAGCGTGCTCAGGCAAAAGGGATCCCCAAAAGTAAGCCGACTTTTCGCCATTACGATAGCTTCTGATGTCTTCGTATTAGGTACACCTGAAGATCGCGGTCCGCTTGAAGGTACATACTACCCGGATAACAGCAAGTCGAAGTCAATTCTCGGACTCCAGTATAACTCGTTTGAAAACACGCTGAAGGACATGTTAGAGCAGTTTATGGCACTGGAGAAGGAGCTTGGAGTCAAGTGAATATGTGGTCGACTCATTCTTAAATAATGTGAAGGTGTCAATCTGCAAGTATGCATTTATTTCACTGGCACTCTATCTAAGTTGTATAGCGTTGGGACAAGATGACCGGCTTTCTCCAAAGCCTCCGCCACTTCAAAGCTTTAGATCTTAGTGGTATTACTCGCTAAGATACCAGCTTGTATGCGTGACTGACGATCAGCACAAACACTCATATCTAACCATCGATTAAGCTTAGCTAGCGATGAATTTATCTGCCGTAATGAACCCTCCAAAACCTTGGTGGCGGTACTTCAGATGTATATTTTGCCCAAGACCCCGGGCCAACGACTCGTAGTATAATGGACTTCGCGCGCGTTCGTTTAGTAAACGAGCGTCGCTCTGATAGTTCTGCGATTGATCAAATGGAGGTCTAGTTTTACTGCAATGTATACTCGATGAGCTCCACAACTACGTCGCTAGACGGAGGTAGATAAAGATTTGTGTCGTGTTTCCCGATGGTTTACTCATGCTTCGTAACGTCACTAACATGGATAGTAGGGGCTGTCCGTACGTCATCTTGACCGAGGAAGTAGAGCTTGCATGTATAGATATAAATAGAGGGTATATGCGGGGAAGCCGTAGAGCGCCCGGCACCTGAGTCAGAGTACCTCTAGTCTCTATAAAGCCCCACCTGGCCCTCGTGTTTCATCGCCAGACCTGCATCCCATCCAACATGTCCCAACACGTTCTGCTGACCGACGGCAACGGCTTTATTGCCATCCATGTTATTGCCCTCTTGCTTCAACGAAGATACACCGTAACTACGACCCTGCGCTCCGAGAGCAAGACCACCTACTTACGGAGGAAGTTCGCGAATGCCGTCAACGATGACCAGCTACGATTTGCGATCGTCGAAGATATCACCGTATCAGGAGCCTTTAACCAAGTGATCAAGAGTGGCAGGTTCGATGCAGTACTGCACATGAGTAGCCCTGTAGTGTTCAATGTGTGAGTGCTGTCTTCACAGCTATATGCGTACACTGCGCACTTACACTACTGCTAGGGTCGACATCACCAACGGTCTTCTGATGCCCGTGATCAAAGGCACGACTGAGATTCTGAAGTCAATCAAGGCGTACGGACCAAGCGTGAAGAGAGTGGTGGTAACATCTTCGTTCACCGCGGTCATTGACCCATCGAAAGGTGATTGCCCAGGATATGCGCGACAATACAAGCTCTAGAACCAGCGAATTATTGCCAAGTTCATATTTGACATCGCTCACGCGATGTCGGGCCAGGTACGAATTACCGCAGGGCCAATAGCAGGCCACAAAGACGCCATGATACGAAATGGTTATCTCACTCAATTTCCAACTGACAACACCGGAGCCGATTTTACCCCGCGCTGGTCAAGCTCTTATGAGCGTTAACGATCGGGACTTTCATTTCGGCCCTTGATTAGCTCAACGCGCTCTTGAGAGCTAGTAAGAGCCGGGCTGCTTTCCTGACGTACGCTAACAGAGGGGGAAACACCCGGTATTAATATCTCTGCTCATACAATTCGTCCTTCCGTTCATCCCCAGTTAAACATGCCACTAGGAAATCCGACAGAGCTCTGAATCGCTCCAGAGTGATCCGTGGCAAGGAGTTTGCTCGTGCACTTGCTCGCTTTGAGCTTCCGGTCATCACGAGCGCACGAGCACGGCGCTCGTTTGGCCTCGTGACGGCCAAAAAAACAAAGCGAGCACTCACGGGGATTTCCGGTGATCGCAAGCCCGGCGGATTTTCCTGACGTATGTCGCGCAGGTCCACCAGCTCCAAATTCTCATCTGCATCTACCGTCTGTAAAAACCACACTGAATTTTCAAATTGGGCTACCGAGGTTTCCGCGCAGGCTCGGCCTCGCGTGAAAGTACCAGATGGGCGAGTTGCAGAGATGGTGGAAGAGAGCAAGCGGCTACCTGGGTGGCTGTTTGACAAAGTGAACATCCATACTATCACCATTCTCTAGCCGTAACTAATGAGATGTTACAGGACTCGGCTAATTTCAGGCTCTTTGAGTCCCTCTACCCTCGGTGGGGAGAGAGCGTACACAACCGGCTGCGCCATCGGACTGCGAACAATGACCCATCCAATGAGGTTCTGGCGAAGGACGTTCTCTATGCACTCCCGCATATCATTCACCTTAACGAGCGGCATAGATCCCTCGTGCACGATGGGGTACAATCTTACAACGAAAGCGACCTTCGTCAACCGCTCGATCGTCTAGCAAGTCACGTTTGGTGCACGGAAGTCGGAACGAAAGAGGGATTTCGATATCGGTAAGCCAGAACAATTGCCCTTGAGTTGGACCTTCACATGGTGGTTTCCCAATAGCTCTGAGTGCACAGTGAAACTGCCCGACACACAGCTCGTTCGCATAGCAGATGCAACCGTGGACTCAATTGCATTCTTCTTCGATCCCAGTTTTGAATATCTTGAATTTAAGGAAGAGATACAACTGGGCTTGACCTGCACAACCACTCGGGCTGTGAGCTTGGAACTTGCTCATTGGGTAACGGAATACAAAAAATCAAATGCTGAGGAGGTCCAACGACAGGTGTACTTCGGACTAGTATCTGGACTGTGGCAGCGTCGTGCCCTAGGTCGCATGAACGATTTTGTGTTTGGGACGGCGCACGTTAACACCACGGTGCGAGTCTACGCCGCCCGTTGGGAGAAGCGACCTCCGCATCACCCTGGTGAAGCCGTTCAGCTTCCGCCTGACCTTTCAAAGGACGTAGCTGACTCAGGCCAATCTGCGCCTACGCCTGGTCCTCAGCGAACAGGCTCGAGCCGGCTCACAGAGGTATGAATCTTAGTTAGGTCCCTCGTTCAAATGTTGGGCTGATGTTCAGTACTTCATTCAACCGGTTCCACGCAAACAGGTGCCCGCATCCAAAACGAACAACAAACAGGGTGGATTACAGGATGAGTGGTCACAGTCCCAACCCATTATCTCGAATCCTAAGGAGAAAGAACACGAGGTACATAACCTTTCCCAATTTATCAAAACGTGTTTACTGTTTACATGCAATTTTTGTAGATTGTGGCATATGAAATTGCCAAGTACACAACAACTTCGCTGCGAGACATGATCGAGTACTATCTCTTGATGCGCGCATCGCGCACACTATCAACAGCATATCTTGAAGAGGTTTCTCATGATGATATCCTCGTACTTGAAGAAAATGTTGAGGTGTCACCGCGCTTCAAATGGGCAGCACCACCCCGACCGCAACCTCCCACCATTCCCGAGGAGCCTGGACCCTTTAGCAGTCATCAGGTTGGTGGGCATCAAGTGATTCACGTGGCGGATCCAGAGGAAGAAGCAGTGTGGAAAGTACAATGGGACCGGGAGCGGCGGAGCGCGATTAGGAAGTACGGCAACGCTTCTCTAGAAGGCTTTGATATTACAGAGTGTGAAACTGATATGGACTTCCACGACTACATGTCAAGTTATCTGAATAGCTTGGCTGGATAGTAGATATGAGATAAATAAATAAATAAAAACATTTCTTTCGTTTAGCTTAGTTCGGTCTGGTTCCGTGAGTTTAAATGTTTAGAAACGTCGTTTGGTATTAGACTGTAATCGATTCCATCCAAGAGGGTTGTTTTTAATTTGATTGTAAACCACCTGTCAGCATCAGACAATCCCGTGGGGTGTAAACTGGCATCGCTCTGGTGGCTCCGCTATTGATCATACGGAAGTCTTTTAATTACAAATTTATACTTGGTGAGCTCCACAACTACGTCACTGGACAAAGCTAGACGAAGACATATTTTGTGTTTCCTAGTGGTTTAGCCACGCTTCACAACGCGTTAAACGCCACTAATATGGATAGTAGCTGTCCGTACGTCATCTTGGCTGAAGAAGTAGAGCTTGCGTGTATAGATATAAATAGAGGGTAAATGCGGGGAAGCCGCGGAGTGCCCGGCACCTGAGTCAAGATACCGTACCTTCAAACTCTATAAAGCCTCACCTAGCCCTCGCGTTTCGTCACAAGACTGAATCCCACCCAATATGTCTCAACATGTTTTACTAACCGGCGGTAATGGCTTCATCGCTGTGCACGTCATAGTTCTTCTACTCCAGCGAGGATACACTGTTACTGCAACCTTGCGCTCCGAGAGTAAGACCACTTATCTACGAAAAAAGTTTGCGACTGCCGTTCACGATGGCCAGCTACGATTTACAATCGTTGAGGATATCACCGTGTCAGGGGCCTTTGACCAGGTGATTATGAGCAACAAGTTTGGTGCCGTGTTGCATATGAGTAGTCCCGTGGTATTCAATGTGTAAGTACCCCATAGAGAGTATATGCGTCTACTACAAACTCATATGACCGCTAGGACCGATATTACGAAAGATCTGTTAATGCCCGCAATCAAAGGGACAACCGAAATCCTCAAGTCAATCAAGACATACGGTCCGAGTGTGAAGAGAGTGGTTGTCACATCTTCATTTGGGGCAATCGGTGATCCTTCGAAGGGCGATCGTCCTGGATATGCATATTCTGAGAAGGATTGGAATCCCGTGAGTGTATAAGCAGTCGAATCATACTTCTACTTGCCGCTGATTCACTTGCAGACCACGGAGGAGGAAGCCAAGCAGAATCCAGGAGCGGGCTATCGCGGGTCTAAAAAGCTAGCCGAAGAGGCGGCTTGGAAGTTCGTGGAAGATGAAAAGCCAGGCTTTGACCTTGTAACGATTTGCCCGCCTCTAGTAAGTTCAATATGGTGATGTGCTTTGTGCCACAGAGAGGCTCATTATTTAAGCCTGTAGGTCTATGGCCCTGCCCTTCAGGAAGTCATAAACCTCGACCAGCTCAATCACTCCAGCAAAGCGTTCTACGCTGTCTTTTCAGGCCAAGCTAGGGAACTGAAACAAGCTACCATATGGATATGGGTAGATGTCAGGGATGTTGCCAAGGCTCATGTTTCTGCTATTGTATGTTCGCCCTGCCAAAAGCATACTGCTGAAGGGCTGAGCTGAACATGCAGGAAACGCCTGAGGCAGGAAACAATCGTTTCCTGATCTCCGAGGGTACGTTTAACATGGCGCGACTGTCCGACTTTATCTGGACAACCTACCAAGAGCGTGCCCAGGCAAAAGGAATTCCCAAGAGTAAGTAAATTCATTGTTCAAATGTCTCTACTAACGTGCTTGTACTAGGCAAAACTGGAGACTATGGTCCACCTGAAGGTACATACTACCCGGACAACAGCAAGTCGAAGACCATTCTCGGGCTCCAGTATAACTCGTTTGAGGATACGCTAAAAGATATGCTGGATCAGTTCATTCTACTGGAGAAGGAACTCGGTGTTGAGTAAATGCTTCGATAATTGATTTTTGAATGATGTAAAAGGTGTTATGTGATCTTGTAAGCGTTCGCCTTGTGGGTGCCGTATATGTTTCAGGCACGAGATTCGAACCTATTAGAGGCCGTTTATTACAGTCAATCGCAATTTATTTAGAGTTTTGTGATATATTGACTAAAGCAACAGCCTGTATGCGCAGGTTGGCCGGTTTGTTGACGGTACAGATAGACCGTAAAATCCTTACTTGATTGCTTCTGGAACACTTGATTCAGTTATTCGACGAGTAAACAATTACCATTTCTATGATTGTCTGTGGAATAGACGCAGGAGTGGATTCTTCAAATTCCAATAGCATTGCAGGTACAAGTTTCTGCTCGTGCCAAGCTCGACAGTAGTACCGGAGACCTTTAATATTCCAAGAGACATAATGATATTGGAATTCCATAAATAGGCTTAGGCTTTTGTCCAAGCTGGAGGTATCATTGGGCTTTTATTACGCAGGAGACAATTCACTCAAACACCATTTGCTCCAATCACCTGATCTCCTTCCCAAACACAAGCGCACTGCTCCTAAACGAGGTATTGAAAAGTAAGAGGTTGTTAATGTCCCGTACCCAATTATCCTGGCTCGCCCCACTCCTAAATCCATCGTCTTCATCTGCATCGGGCGCGCACGAAGGCGATGATCGATTGATGCATGGCATCGGGTATGCCGAGGCCGCAATGTGCACCGACTGTCCTACGTATAGATTGTGAACGGCTTGACCATCCATAGAAATCTCGGCTGGTGCTCGGGATTTGGGACTTATCTAAGAGAGGATGCTTGAGTAGGAATATAATGCATTAGAGGGGCTTACCGTCAAACAGATACCAGACGAAGATGGGAGGACCAAGGATCGGAAAGAAAGTGACCTCGGGCAGATGGGTGTCATCACAACCGCCCGTACTGAGGGGTGTACTATTGGTCCTCCGCATGACAGGGAGTAGGCAGTTGACCCCGTTGGCGTTGATACAATTAGACCGTCTGCCTACAGATTGTGAGACTTTGAACCGCAACCTTAATAGGACAGACCTACGACAGCCTCAGTTAAATGAGCATCGCCTACATATGCGTCAATGATTGTCAGGTGCGGGCTTCGTCCGCGATGTAATGTGATCTAATTTTCTTGTTAGCGAGGTCCAAGGAAACACCACCATTGCGTACTTCATTCATGACTTGTAAAGGTGCAGCACTATCTGCGTATTGTATTAATTTTCCTTGATCGTCATGAAACGTGCATGCTAGCCGCATTCTTGGGAGTACGGTTGCAGTCCCAGAGAATACATCATCTAATGCGGTTGGTAATGAATTTATGTCTGTAATGACTTCAGCGTCGCTAATCGAAATAAATATAAATATAAGGAGACTCACGAAACGGTAACAAGAATCCCAACGTCCCCATAGAAAAACTCAGCACAGGAGGAACAGCTCCGGTATTAAACAGAGATGACGCATGAAGAATTGTGCCATCTCCACCTAGTGTAATGACCAAGTCGATCTCTGGTTTGTTGGCTATGTACGCAGAACAAGCTGAGAGGCCATAGGCAGTAAGAGGGAAACAAGGGCATCATACCCTTGTATGGATCGTATGGCTCAATCCCGATTGGCCGTTTTGAGCTTGAGGCTTCAACGAACATTGTGACATACGGGAACTTTTTCCTGATATAGCTATGTATGCACAGTTAGCTTCTATTATCTTGTTTGGTGCGTCGTATCTATCAATCCAGGGACAACCAGAGATCAGGGGTGCCAATGCTGGTTTTCTGCAACCCCAACCACTAATCCTCGTCTCTTGTCAAATCCCAGACTTCAAGAAAACACTTACTCAATGGCCATCTCGGAGGCGCTTGCTACCATTTCATCTCCTGGCTTCCTACATAACAAGATATTCCGTATTCCGTCGTTCGAGACAAAATCCGAGAGAAGCGTCCTTGACCTAGCTAAGGACTTGTAAGACGTTTCTGTTAGGCAAGCAGATACTAGTTTACCGAGACTCGAAAGAGTATTCGTGTGTTGTCGTTGGGAGCGGAAGTGGCTCTAATTCTCGTGGTGATATCTTCTTGATTGGTTCCTGTGGTGTAGGTATAATTCGAGTCGATAGGGCAGGTGAGGTGTTATGCAGAGTTCTTAGTCTGGAGGAATATTCCAAGAGAGCAGGAGAAGTAGTTCGAATGCGCCTTCTTAGACTGGCCCGGACGCAAGAAGTGTACGAAGCGAGCATATTTGTCCCAAGATCATTGGGCAGTGGTTGTCAGAGCCAGGAGCGATCAATCCAAATAAAGTCAAATTGATTAGCGCCAGGTTTCGCAAGTTGAGGACGTCACCTGTTCTCGGCCCTCATCTCGCTCTCACCTACCGAATTCATTTGGAAAATCTCTGTTATATATGATATGTATCCTCCGGAACGAAAACACGTCGACTCGGATGGCGCGATTCGGGGCACGGACACTGATGCAGCCCACTCCCGACTCTCTGCTGTTCGCCTAGGATATCTTACAGACCCATACATCACACCTCTCGTGCCTAGAGCTCGCTTCGTACCGCCTCGTGCTCCTCTTATGAATGTGGGAACATACGTTCGGTCGACAGCGATTGACATGCTAGTCGAAGGTTGGCTTGACGCTGCGGGACTTGGTGGGGAGAAGAGACAGATTGTTAGCCTAGGAGCAGGAAGCGATACAAGGTTTTGGAGGCTGATGGTGGGTAAGACTGGATCATTACTACTGACTGTAACATATATCCTGACCGATGAACTAGGACAAAGGCTACTCTAAGCATATCTCGTCATACGTTGAACTTGACTTTGCAGAAAACACATCTCGCAAAGCCAAGGTTATAACACAGACCCAGAACTTGCGTACGCCACTGGGATCTGACATCAAGATCGGTGAGTTTAATTTTTTGATTCTCTCCATGTGGTACCTCATGAGTAATTGTGTTGTCTAGAACGCGGTGGAACTGCTCTCCGCTCCGAAACATACAATCTACTACCGCTCGACCTTCGCGCCGGCACATCTGTGCTGTCGTCCCTCATTGCTAGCTCTACCGACACAGATTCCCCCGCTCCTCTTGATCCAGTTCTACCAACCCTCTTCATTGCAGAATGTGTATTCGTCTATATGGCACCTGGTGCATCTGCAGATATCGTACGGTGGTTTTCCGATACATTCAGTCGTAGTGCAGGAATAGTATATGAGATGTTTGGACTACAAGACTCTTTTGGAAAGGTTCTGAAAGAAAACCTCAAGGTGCGCAGCTCACTAAATGCCGTAAATCCCCCTGAGCACGAATGATATTAGGCTAGACATATAGATCTACCTGGTGCGGATACCTTCCCAACGCTCGACTCCCAAGCAGCTCGCTTTTCTAGCAATGGTATAACTCACGCAAAAGGAAGAACTCTCAAGGATATCAGGAGAGAAAACATACCCGATTCTGAGCTACAACGGTAAGTTAGCTATTCTAGTACGTTACAAGCTCTCGGTTTGCTATTTAGCATCCCCGATCATAACATATAGCATATCTCGCCTCGAGCATCTCGACGAAATTGAAGAGCTGGAACTCGTGCTAGCACATTACGCCATCACCTGGGGATATTCCAATAACAACGCTGTTTCGTCCGAGGGAGGGCAAAATGTCAACTCGGGGCTGGAGGAATGGGGTCTACCAATACGCGTAGCCCCACAAGACGATAACTTGTAAAGTCGTGATTATCAGAACAAATATGACTTCTGCTCGTCAATGCTGTACAAGACTGAATTATTTGGCCGGAAGCGCAGCCGCACACTGAAAGCTAGCACAGCGTTCTCATATCATAATAGCATCATAACCAACAAAGCATGGCACCTGCCGTTCAGTCCAGGGCGAGAGCACACAAGCTCTATGGCTTCTTCGCCATTCGACTCGCTATTCAAACGGAACCGAGTAGCACTATTACAAGGAAATAAGCTATAGCAAGGCCCACAAGCCTACGGTGATGAGTTTCTAAGGATTTCCACTACCCGCCATAGCATCAATGGTTCATGCAAGCCCGGATTGAGTTATATGTGCATACTTTTGTACGATTCAAACCTCGGGAAATGTTAGCTCTTCGTGAGCAAATTTGTTGGCCCGCTCTCGCCAGATACAGAGAACGACAAACCGAGATAAAATGAATCATCGTGTTAACTCGGGATACAGATACGCCTGTGACAAGTTGCAAGGCGGACATGCTAGCACATAAGTAGCCAGTCGTAAGCATTTATTCATAAGTGGAGTAAAGAACTCAGAGCATACACCAATAAAATCAAATTCTAGCCCGCAAGTGAAAATAGGTGTTAGCGATGTATTGAATGCCTAAAGCATACGGTGACGACATACCAGCATTGTGACCCATATGAGCCGGTGTCTCTCCTCGTCTCGAAGCACATACAAGTCTTGGCCGTAGGTCATGTATAGAACACCATTGATGGCGTGCAATGCCAAAGGTGCTACGAAAGAGAAAATACAAGGTAGAGGCTGTTGGCTATCTTGTTGAGGCTCGCCTTGGATTACTCCATGAGATAGGCGAGCGCCGCGGTGGGGGATGTGCGGAGTAGACATAGAAGTTGTGCTTGGTCAGTTTTTGGTGGGGACCACAAAGCCAAGTCCGCTCTTATTTATAAGATTCATTTGGCGTGGCAGTTTCCAAAGCCAGGATTTAGCTATGATGCAATTGTATGCGGCGAGCCGTGGAAGCAGCATTGAATCCAACCGATGTTATGAGAAAACAGTACTTCGAATCAGATGCATTGCTAGTACGAGGCCGAGGAGCGAGCCGTTGTAGTTTTTAGTTTCAGATTCTCCCGCTGAGCGTATTCGTTAGAGTGTAGCTGTGCATAATAGGGCTAATCAGGGGTTTGGATCGCTCACGCCATAAGAGATCGCCGATGAACGAGGACTGGGTTCTTTGTTTGATGGAACGCCGTACCAGAAAGAGACGCCGAGCTTATATCCTGGAGTGAGGTCATTTGGTGATAGAGCTGCATTTTGTGTTATAGAATAATCCACATCCCTAGAAATATGCTTGACGGACCTTACGGCACACCTAGGCGTTCCTGAAGAGCTGTGCTCCAAGCGCCCTAATCTATCTTCGAACGACGCATCGATTGAACAAATTGAGGCAAGTCGAGAAGAATGTATATTCGGTATTGGTGGCGGTTCGCAGAGCCCGGTGGTGGAGTGAATTGCTCCCAAGATACGTCAGGTCGCGTTTTCGTAAGGCATGTCAGCGGATCATTGAAGGGCTAAGGACGCTACACGAGGCAAGCAAGAACGTAGTACATTCTACAGAGAACCATGGTGCTCCACTTTCAATGCTTCTAACGATGGCCGTCGCGCAAAGAGGTGATATGAACTTAAACTAGTAGATACAACGAGGTTGAGAATGGTTTGATGGAACATGTCCGAAACACAGATGACGGTGCAAACGGCATACTTTGTGCTCAGCTAGAGAGTTTCAAGTAGGTGCATCGATCGAGTATCCTCCAAACCTATGGCAAAGGTCCTAGTTTGTGTGCCCCCTTCAAGATTACACTGATAACGTGTCCCATTCTTCTATTGCGGAGCAGAAATCTGTGCGGAACGGACACATAGAATACCCATCTAAGCATATAGAAATGTGGTGAAGTTAAACCGCACAACCAGCAGAGAGGGTTTCTTGTTTACAGAGGGTATTCTAGAATAGCTAGCCTATGACCCCCTATACCTTCGTGTTCTTCATAGGATATGCGCCAGTCCAAATCCACAGGCTGCTCAAAGAGAGTAAGGTAAGATGGGTGTCGTTCAAAGCGTGTAATCTAAAAACACTATCTCTTAGTGGCGGAGATGGCGGCCGTCAGCCGAAGGTTGCTGCAATTTGTAATTCGGTTCTGTACAACGTTTTACCAAACACTTAGCTGCCACGACTGAATCACACAAGAATTGCAGGTACTGTGTTATGCAAGTCAAGGGAGTAGGAGTGAGCTGAGAAGCAGAATTAATAAGAATCATCCATCCTACGAGCCCCTCAAAAATTATCACTAGAACTATAGACTCTGCGCCCCACATAACATATTACACGGCATCAGGAAAAACCACGTGTCTATGACTAACACAGGCGCATACAGACACCTATAGACACATATCTGTCTCCCTCATTCGTATCCCCCTCTATTTTGTTTTTATCAGTCATAGTGGCAGGTTTGGCCACTCATCTGAACTCGCTTGGCTGATTCGACCCCGGCTACACCATCTGGTTCACGCGGCTACCTCTTGGCGCCGCTCCCACTTCCCCAAACCCCAAACCCTATAACCAATCCTAACCTTATTGTCTTATACTCTATATTAATGCAATATCGCTTTACTAGCTCAGGCGCGTCATACAAGGCTAAGTTTGACATTCGAGACGAGATGTGATACAACAGCTAGGGCATATTGCAACACCGCAGATCTATATGGTACCTTGGAAGAAAGCAAGCCACAAAGTGATGGATGTTGGGGTAGACTTGGTTGCTAATCATAAACAGGGCGCAAGCCTGAATTATTCGGTCAGAAATACGCATACAGAACCTAGGGTAATCTTCTTATAAACGATTCAACGATTATCACAATGAGAACATAAAACCAAAATATCTTGAAGCTCTAATATGCCATCTGATTCAGTATTTGAACAGACTCAAATACCACTATCCCACAAAGATAAGCTATTGCAAGGCCCATAACTCTATAGTGATGAGTTGCTAAAAGCTTTCGCTATCATAGTAATATCAGTGACTTATATAAGTTGAACCAAAGTGTATGCGTACTCTCATAGAACCAACGTTGACTCCCGGCGAATATATTTGACGGCCTGTTCTTGTAAAATACAGGGAAAGCCCGACGAATATTGAGTGGATAACCATACTAGCTAAAGAGTCGTATGCGCCTAGAACAAACTGCAAGATGGACATGCTAGCCCATCGGTAACAAGCTGTGAGCAAGTATCACCAAGTATACTCGAAGTCAATATAGCGTACACCAATAATATTAGGTTCTAACCAAGAGGTGGAAGCAAGGCTCTGTTAGCATTTAAATGTTAAATGTATGATCTAAAAGCGTACTAGTATCGTAACCCTTACTAACCGATGTTTCTCCTGGCTCTGAAGCAAATGCAAGTCTTGGTTGTAGATAGCGTACATCAAACGTTCTATGGTCCGTGATGCAAAGGACGCAATAACAGAAAAAATACAAGGTGGCGGTTGCAGAATGTCTTGTTGTGGGTGGTCAATAACTACTGCTACAGCTCGACCAGGGCCTCGGCGAGCAGCAAATCGGACTGGCATTTTTGTGTTTGGTTGAGAGAAGACGCACCGGACCCAAGGTCAAATAATCACTCTGATATATAACGGCTATCTGGCACGCACGCATCCCAACAGCAGGCACGACCGATGGGTATTCGGCCAGGCCACGGCGCAATGCCGCATGTTCGAGCCCAGCCGCCATACCGGAGGAATTTTCGAGCCGGCTGAGTGTATTTTACTGCGATCAAATCTCTTCAATGGAGAAGCTTGGCGCTTGCTCTGGGATCAGTCCGGAGGTACCGAAGACGTATTACTCGGCGATTAACTGTTCCTTGCACCTCTATAACCAATGACAAAGCTTACGATGTATCCACCGAGTTCGATGGAGTCATTTGTGCTAGCGCCTTGGTAATTCGATAGCGTAGCAGTTCACCGACCGAAGGAATGCGAGACATATGCTGGCTGTAGGCCGTCTATATTGAGTTTGAGTTGGCTGAAAGTTCGTCGTAATGGGTAAGGCCAAGGTGCCATGCAAAAGAAGCTTCAGGGTATGCGGCTCTCGTGACAAAACGGGAGCAAGTCACTGGCTGAAGTCACGGCCAGCAGTACGAATCAAGTTCCTATCGCTCATTTCACATGAAAGAGTCATGTTCCATTCGAGAGTCGATGTGCAATGGTATCAATCATATCAGGAGGCGTCGTTGAGTAAGCTTAGTTTACGATCCAAGAAGAACCAAAATTCAACAGCGAAATGCACATCTGTGCTAGGCAACGCTAGTACTAACATCCGCGCGCAACCGATATGCCTCGTGTGGGCGCAGCAAACGCATTTCGCGCAATGTTCTCAGACACCAGAACTGCCACACCAGCGGCATGTCCCATTTCACTCTTCCAAAATAGAAGTTATATGGGCGGACATACAGGCACTCTGATCCGAGATAAACAAAAGAAGCAGCCCCAGTAAATTAACTAGCCAATGAAGAGTCTGCCTTCAAGTCAGCGATTAAGGTGTATGATAATTATAGGGTCACAGACCCACTGGCGCCTTGGTGTCCGAACCCAACCCGCTTGTTGTGAACAGAGTAGACGAGCTAGAATACGGGGGTAGCCAAAATCTCACGTGTGAGACCTCGTTGAAAGAATCGGCGGCGGTGATTGTCCAGGACAAGCTGCCCGAACTTACAATCATGAGACACTTGGCAAACATGACCAAACAAATATGTCGAACCCGGTCCCCCACACTCTATTCTACGCTTTGCGCTTCCACTTCATGCGCTAACAATCACTCAGCCCGACATTTGCAGAGAGATTCAAAAGGGAATAATAACTAAACAATATAACGACCATACGTACACAGAACAAAAACAAAAAAGCAATTATAGATAAATATAACCACAAAAATCCCGGCTCTAATTCCCTCCTACATTCCCAAGGGCAGCAAACGTCTGTCTAGGCGTACCAGTGACACTCGTCACGGGTGTTAAGATTTCATGAACAGGAGATAAGAGAGTATTTGTTCGGTGCTTGAGATCAACGCCGTGCATTCCAGTAGGCGCGCGACCCGTCGAATGTCCGTTGTCAAACGTATCGCCGCCGTACATGCTATGGCGGTTCCCGTGCAGATCAAAGTTACTGTTATTATTAGTCTGATCAGCCATGAGCTCGCGCGGAAGAACAACTATTATAAGAACATCTGACGTCAGTATTACGCTTCATGGTAAGAACATATGCTACTCACCAGCACGATCAATCGCATGCGGAAGACCACGATGACGTCCTCTCAGCATGACAGCGATGATGACCAGCTTGGAAAGGGGTTTCAAAGCGCCAGAGAACGAATAGTTTGCCTAACAGCGCCACATAGTGTCAGTACGGTCGATGCAAGTCTCAACTAGAAATACTTACGGTAGGAATACCCAAACTTAATCCAACGGTACCATACGCCGAAGTCAACTCGAAAATGATCGTAAAGATGTCAAACCAGCCGTTGGTCTCGGGATTCATAATCTCTGCTCGCTATAACCATAAATCCCTTCAGCACAACCCCCGTCGTGAGGAGACGAAAGACTCACCTCGATAATGCAAACCAACCAGAGAGCAAACGCCAACCACCACATATCTAAATACCCACACTTCATCAACTACTAATCCATACTAGATATCAAGCCCACATACCAAAAGACAGCTGACGCCTCGCATGCCACGCAAGATAACTTCCCCAGGCATGAAACGGTCCGCCACTCGGATTAGGCTCTTCCTCATCAACATTTTCGTCAGGGTGGTAAATCCCAAGCGACTGTTCCTCGTACACGTTCGTAGACCGAACCGAAATAGCAACTAGACAGGCAAAACAATATCAACATCCATAACCACAGCATGGAAAAGGGAAGTCGCTCACCCGGGTACACAGCAACATACATCATGGTCACATAAAGAACCTTGACAGCCGGCGCAAGCGAACTCAACGAGATCGTCGCAAATCCAGCAGCTCGCACCGCCGAAGCCTGCAACAGTCCAATCGCAAGTCTCGTCCCGACCGGTACAGCCTCCACCACATCGTTCCCGATATCTAGAACCATGAACGACACCCAATCGGTGATGATCATCGTAACAAGAACGACAAAGAGGAACCAGGTCTGATGGCTCGGGAAGAGGTAGATGAAGCATCGACGAGGGTGATCTAGGAGGAACGAAAGCGTTTCGTGCATCCGGCGTCCAACGCATTTGCTCAAGAGCCAGCTATTCCGGTCTCAATGTTAGATTTCGCAACGGAGAAAGAAGAACTGAAAACTCACATAACAAATCGAAGAAATATAGGCTACAAGCACATCATCAGCATCTTAAAACCTTCTTAACACGAGATATGATAACTCACAAAAGCTGTATTTCCCGCCAAGACCAGTAGAAATATAACGAATATCATTGGATATGCCGTCTGGAACGGGACCATCGACTGATCAACCAACGAAAGACCAGCATTCGTATACGCTGATACTACTTGGAACGTAGCAAACCTATCACCAAGGCATTAGCCCCGCTATACCATCATCAACTGAATCACACTCACCAAGTAGGGGGGATGAACCGATGTTGCTGGGGCTCAGCAAACACAGGCGCCCACTTGCCCATACTCGAATACGGAGCAATAATCACAAACGCCAATAACTGACTCCCAATATGATACTACACCCACATCAGCCCGCGCCCTCACTCGAAAAAAAAATGTTACTCACTCCACCAACGATCCATAAAAGCGCAGTCAAAGCCCTATACTCGACCCCACCCAGCTCGTCCTGCTCCTCCTGGCTCATATCATGAAACTGCGAATTCCGTCCCACAACCGCATTGAACGAGATATACGGCACCGGCTTGGGCTCTCCTCCACTTCCCCCCGTAAGAGTCCGAGGAAGCGTCAACGTCTTGGGCAAATACTTTTTAATCGCCCGTCCAGCAAGTTCATGAGGCATCGGGAACCCTCCATACCCAGACTGATGAGACGGCATCTGCGCAGCCGGGTTCACTCGCGTAGTCCCATACGACCGTCCAGTCGCCGTCCGAGGGAAATAAGCAGTCGACACAGACCCCATCCGATGTCGCCCCGTACTACTCGCCCGTCCTCTTGGATACCCAGCACTATGCCCCTGACTACTCGCCCCAACCGTATCACCCGCGTCCGAGCCAGGAGACCCAGCCCCGCCCATACTAAAATTCCTAAACCGCATCCGTTCGCGCTCGTTCTGAGAACTAACTCCTGCAGACTGACGTCTCGTCCCCGTCCGCCCGCGCGGCTGGGGTGCAAACTCGATCGTCTGCGTACGCGGAAACTCGCCCGTACCAGAAGGATGAAACGCCGTCGTCGCATCGCTCGGCTGCCGACCGTGTGCTGGACTCAACTCGCTCGGCGGAAACGTCACAGACGTATGATCGAATTCACGGGCCCGACCAGGTGAAAGTCTATCGTCTCCGAGCGTGCCTTGGTTCACCCGGATCGGCGGAGGTCTGAACCGGACGGGGCTGTGAGACACGCCTGCGCCTGGGTAGGAGTTGAGGTAACGAGGAGCGAGGGGGTGAGGGGTGAGCAACGAGGAGCGAGGGGTGAGGGGCGAGGAGTGAGGGTGGGCAGGAAAGGAAGAGTGATCGACAGGCCATGCGGTCGAGGGACACGAGGCGTGTCGTAGGGATGGATGGACGAGTTTGGAAAAGATGTTCGTAGGGATGGTCGAGTTTGGGTGATTCGAATTAGAGAAATGGGGTCGAGGAAGAGATGAATAATCGTTAGTTGCTAGACAAGTTGCCGGGTGGACGTGGACGACGTACGGTGTGAACTGAACCCATCTGCGTCGCTGATAGACCGGCCTTGCGACTCTGAACGAAGAATGGGGTGTCCGTTGATATAGCTAAACAAATGGTTAATAAATTGTGATTTGAGCAAATGAGTGAACATACCCAGTATTTCCTGTGACATCCTGCTCAACATCGGGGAGCTCGTCCTTCTCATCTTCCACTTGCATCTCCGCGCTGGCAGTATCGCTCAACGGCCTCGGACTCTCCATAGGCTGCTGATGCAGACCAAGTAAATTGGGAGTACCAGGCGAAAGCACATCGGGACCGAGCTGAGGAGGCGTCATAATCGTCCCATTCCGGAACCGGTGCACGTCCCCATTCGCGCCATCATTGGGCAGAGACGGGGACTCGTTGCCTTCATACCGAGTCCTAGACGACCCAGTCGTAACCTGATGCACGTCCTCCCCGCTTTCGTACCTCGCTTCCCCCGGTTCCTCACGTTCTTTTCCCTTGCCATTGACAACGACGAGTCCCATCGGATCGACGCGCTGCGGCTCTGTCTCAATACGCCGGATCATATCTGTGCGTACACGCTGAGCGAACCCGCTCTTGCGTTTGGATGTGCCGTCGGTGGAGGATGGCGTGGCGGCGCCCGAGACAGTGCTAGCAGGAGACTTTCCGGGTGTTGCTGTCGGGCGGAAATGATTCGTCATACGCCGGAAGAAACCTGGACGAGGTTCGAGCTTTTCAGATGATTTAACCAGCTCGTCTGGAAGGTTATGTGGGTTGTTGTTGTTATCGCGAGAGAAGGAGCGGGTGATAGACATCGTTCGGTCCCTCATAGCAGCCATAATCCCGCCCTGGCGCTCCCGCTTGAGTTCCTCTGAGATAATATGGGACAGCTGTTTCCGGAAGAACCGGCGCCGGACAAAAACAATAAGCCAAGAGACAACGACCGGGCTGCCGATACACATCTGGACAAAGAGCAAGGCCTGCTGGAATCCAGTGAGCTGCGAGAGGTCGACGGTGGCCAGTCCAGTGACGGTCATCGCACTGACGCAGTTGAAGAGGGCGTCGATGAACGAGACGGGGTACATTCCATTGGCCGCATAGAAGATGGCGGCGCAGATGAGCGGTGTAAACGTGAAGAACAACACATGGAGTCTGTAAACAGTCCAGCGGTCAACCTACGTCAATGTGCGACAAGAATGAAAAGACGTACCGAAAAAAGTTGAGCGAGTTGTAGAAGCTGGACCAAGTACGGGCAAGGGCGTTGGCCATGAGACGAGGGGAGGGGGGAAAGGGGAACGGGGACAGGCCAACCGAGTCGAGGTGGGAAACACTATACGGATATTGTAGGACCGATACAAGTTATACGTTCACGTGCGTCTGTCAGGCCGGAGCACCTGTGGGGCCAGTCTGGGGAAGGCAAAAAAAAAATAACAAGATATTTGTAATGCACTAGCGGGTGTTATAAATTCGACGGGTCGTAGTGGGCAAGCATGGGCACTGGGCGATGGTGGTGGAGAGGAGCAAGAAACGTGCGTGCCTCGGTGTGTCGTCACATTAGACCCATCCCCGCCGTGCTTCCCCCCCGCAGCGAAAAACGCGATTGGCTGGCCCGGGTCACCCCGTTTCCCGTATACCGCACCTCCCGCCTATCTTTTGTCAGAGCTCATACCACAGAACGCTGGTATCAGTCAGAACGCAGTTCCGGACCTTCATTCGGCCGCGGTCAAGAGATGATGCGATCGCGCCTCGATGTGATCATGCCCCAAATAAACCCCAACTGAGACCGATGACATTTATCCTCGTTTGTCCAACAGCAACATCCATCTTCTCACTCTCCCTTTCCTCGACTACATCGTTCGTCGGGAGGCGGGAGCAGCGTCGTCTAGAGGACTGGGCGGATCCCAAACACGTAAAAGATAAACAAACCAAAAATGCGGGGTAATAACGGCTGAAACCGCGCAACCCGATCCTCAAACTTCTGCCCGTCGTTGTTCGTCTCCGTCATGATTTTCAGCCATCTTACTTACAAATTCATCTTTCTAGTCTATTAGCCACTCCAGGTACCATGTCACCCCTCGACGCTCGGTCTAGGCTTCTCGCTACGTATGAGCCCGAACCGCTCTTATATTCGACAAACTCAGCCACCCCTACATACCTTCCTGTGCATCACATCCCGAACCCGAACCAACACAATCTCTTCGAAATCAAGCGGCACAATTCACGCAGTCAAGGGGATCCCCTATCTTGTGCGCGCTTTGCGCTATGAACTGGTTTGGCTCTTTGCCAAGTTATGTGGCCACAAAGAGCCTGGGTGGAGCTAACCTCGTGGTGAGGAGTATATGCCTGCATGTCTCCCCTGTTGAACAGACCGAGCGAGCAAGTAAGTTTCCGGTCACGATATGGCAGAAATAGCGCTCCTTCGATCTACGCGGTCTTGTGGGTAGGATAGAGCTATATAAAGTAGTGTCCGCTCAAGGCCGAACGGGCCCAGGGCTCCCCGTTGGCCGAATGAATGTGCTACACAGACGAGACGAGACGAGACGAGACGAGCGCCCGTTGCCGCCGGTTAGTGTTATACAACCGCTTGCTTTTAGAGTGAAATGCAGTGTAACTCACGTTACATAGATGAACTATTCATGGCCAGTTAGCCGGTCTGCGTAACCTGTTGTTGAGGGTTAGCAAGGGACAAGCGAGCGTGGATTCAGTCCGCACGGCAAAAAATGAAGTCTCGGCGAATATAACAATATTTTATGTACCTAAGTTTTTCGGCTGACCGAAGCCGCGCTATATGCGGTGGCGACATATAAGACAAACGAAGAAAATGCCAGCAGCAAGAGGGTACCAACGGAGGATTCCCAAAAGGAAAAAAACGGCTTAGATCAGACAATGTCCCATGATGAGTAATATTCACAGAGAGATTACAAAATATAAAATCCACGACTCGGGTTCGATTATAGCTCACTTATTTCGCTTTGGAGAACTCGGTACACGCAAGCGCGAGTATTCTTGTTTAGTAGACTTTGGTTCTGCACGTGCCTGATATGATGGTGCCAAGCGGCACCAAACTAAGTAGACCTCCAACGACCATACTCGGATGATCCAGTACTAACTTAGGAAACATTCCAACGAACCAGATATCTTGCGCTCCCCTTTCAAAGCTACACAACCCTTCCAGAGACAGCTTAGCTTTCCGAAAACAATCTTTCTAATGATGGTCTTATGCATTTATTTGGTATTCTAATCGCGTTGTGAGACATGTTATTTACTTACAGAGAAAATCGTGAGCTAAAAAAAAAAGCCGAACAGAAGAAGGTGCTTTGAGTTCGACTTCTTCGACAACCCTCTTATACGTTCACTGCTCTCATCGAACGGCAGGCTTATCAGATATGTAAGCAGTACCCGATCTGCTACGAATCCGTGAAACTAGATTATGCCTATAGGCCCTTCACTTCTGTTCAATAAGCTTCAAACTATTCAGACAGTCTGTTTTAAACAATAAACCAGACTTAATCGCTGTTCGTGCCTAGCCTGACATCGCGTGAGTGATTTCAAGCATGGGCTTAGCGATTTATCCGCTCGTATTGTCGTCTGCGTTTATTGTGGCCACTCAAATATCCAGTAGGATCATACATTTCCCGTAGTTGCGTCGCGTTTGGAGGCGTCTTCTTCTCCTAACTTGCCCTGCTAAACAAAACTACCTTTTTCTCACAATTGGCTGTAATAGACTCAATTGATCGAGGACCTTTCACATGAATGCTGAGGTAATCTGGGCGGATAGACCTTCCCTTTTAAGGATCGCTCATCACTCTCTGCCACATTACTGATTTTCACCACGAACGACGACACGTACATTCCCACATCGCAAGCAGCTTTCAGAGATGGTTCAAGCTTTTCGTGTGAGCCTTTTGGATAGCATCCCACCAACACTGGGTGGAGGCTGCTTGACCAGATGAGCTGACAAAATGACAACCATGCGTCTGTAGTCAGCCACGAACAACGATGCCCCATTCGATCCAACTACCTACAATCCTGGGTTATGGGAATTTTTACCTAGCCAAGTGAATCGATCTCAAGATAATAACGCGTATGTAGGTAGATCGAACGATTTTCAGATGCTAACATCTTAACAATAGAGGGATCCGCGAGAAACGACAGATCCCTCCTGGTCCCTTTTTTACTACGCAGGGAGACGTCGCACTAGCTGGCACCAGCACAGCTCTTCAAAACACGGCCGGGGGGTTTAGGTACTCCTCGGCCGTTAGCCAGGGCTGGAAGGAGTATCGCCACCCGGCGAAAGGGTGAGTACGTTCAGTAGTGCTAGTGCTAATAATTATTTATCGGTTATGTCGACAGAGGAGTTTTTTTCTATAATCAAGAATTACACATTGTTACGGATGCGATAATTTGGGACGAACGTGTGTTGCGTCAAGTCATGAGCTCGTATGACGAGTTCGTAGCTCTGCGCGACCACGTACTGCCGCAGGCGGCAGCGTTTGACGTCTTCCTAGACTGCTCAAGCGAGGGCTCTTGTCGGTATTACATGATTGACCATTTCAATAAGACAGTATGCTGGTTGCGGGAGCGTACCACGTCTGATTTGGGTATTTCTGATATCTCCAATGTTCTCCATCTACGTGAGTTTGAATATTATCTACTACGTATAGCGCGCTGACCGGTGTTCAAGGCGCTTTGCTAAACGAGGAGTATTGGATGCATGCGGAATCCATGCCCATAGACGAGAACCACTTGGGCAGCTCTATTGTGGAACTTCAAGCGACACTAAAAAGCACTGCACTCGGTATGGCCAGTCGAAATTCGCTTACCACACATAACTCACACCGGAATGTTAGATCATATGACGTCAGAAGGCTCTACTAGTCCCTTCACGGCAGAAGTATGTAACGCTTATTTGCTGGCGCTCGACAAAGCAGCAGCTCCGGGACATATGATACACCTAAACTGGTCAACTGGTGAGTTTACTAGACCTGACCAAGTCTAATGCAAATTAACTCGAAAGGCTCGCGTCGGCAGCTCGTATCATGGGCCTTTTGGGTGAGATTCTACAATTATGCTAGCTCACAACTCTTAAATTGACCGCCGATTACACTCAGTGCACCGCCGAAATATTGATTGGTATGGACGATCTGGCACTAGGCTTGATTACATAACAACAGCAGAAGGCAAGCGTCGTCAATTCTACTCGTCGCCGCACCTAGATCGCTCAAAGGTACTTGGTGGTCCTCCCGGGCATCACATCGACGATATATCGAACTCACCGGCCTATGGTTGTATTCCTGCTTGGCGAGCGCATGTCATGGATGTTGAAAAACGGATGAATACGGTATCTGAGGTAAGAGCCTCCTTATTCTTTGATCAAAGCTTGAACAAACCGAATCATCTAACCCTTACGATCTGATCGTCATCGAAAACTTGCATTGAATGGTAGACCGGGCCCATAATGGCAAGCCCCAAGGAGATAGTGGAAAAGGAGGTGCGGGAAGCTGTTGCCAAAGCCCCCGAAGATATTTCCTTCTGTTCAAGTAACGCCGAGGCTGTAAAACCTAGCATGGTACGTTTTTATGTGCTTCAACTGAAATGTGAACTTAGACAACTCCTGCGATAGAAAAATGACGAGGTTATGCGCCAATCAATCGATTGCGGATTTCGAGATCTCACAGACAAGCTGTGCGCTGATCCCAACAATCTCTGTTAGCTGGAGCTGCGGGAACGAACATGATACACGTTGCAGCAGAGTCGGTTTAATTTAATCAATGAAAGGGTTACCGGATGTAATTCAATAATATAAAGATGTTATACATGATGTTCCTTTTTGGTTTCAGAAATCCTTGGCTCACATATACAGCGAATCTTCAGATCACAACGACAAGTAACTACTGTTGTATTCAGTTCGCTGCGTGGTAGCTAGTACATAGAGCCTTCAAACTCGATCTGTAGTTCCAGCATAGATGACAGGGTCCCAGGATTTTAGCTAACATATATGCGTTGGGAATTGTGAGGCGCATGCGCGCCGCACACGAACGGCACGGCCTGTTGCTGTGCACATCTTATCTCCTACTTATCTAAACGCATATGCCTCCGTTTATCTGTTGTACTCGGCCCTTACGGTCCTCGTATCGTCTATTTAAGGAGCTTGCAGTATGTACATAGTCCCCACTCTACTCTCAAAATGCGAGTATCTTAGCAATCCGATCGCTCGCCCATAAACCTTGACGTCACCTGGACTCTCGTCTTCGACAATTCGGCTCTCTGAGCCTCGTAAGAATGGTCAGAGAATGCTTCATAGATTTTTTGTCGACGCTCCAACTCTTTGTTCCGAATACTCAAATAGTACTGGTACGTCTACGAGTCGTAAACCTGAGCATGGCCCTGAATCCAAAAAAAACTATAGGAAATCTCAACTATCCAATAGGGTGTCTTATCTGTAGACTTAGCTACGGGCAAAGATATACAATAAGTTGCAACCTCTGTACTAGCCACCTGGGATATTTTTGCGTGCTCCTAGAGGCTACGCAAGAGGGCGTAAAAGAGACACATATATGTATATATGCAAACGTGCAGACTAAACCAGATAATCTAGAAGTATTTATACCTTAACGGAAAATCCCCTAACCCGGAGAAGGGAAGATATGGACTGGGGGCGGGCGAGCAGAGAATAAGAACCGATAGCGGGATATAGTGTCGAATGTACGTACAGCGCGCGTCGGTCGATGTCGTCCAGGTGCTGCAGTCGAGGGAGAGCCAAGGGAGAGCCAAGGGACGACGCGATCACGCGACCGGTTCGCGCGCCTTGCCTGTGCCTGAGCGTTACATGTTACTGACGTCAACTATGATTCATAAGCGCTACTGAGGGTTAAACCCCTTTCCGTATGTAGAGGGTTAAGCTCCCAGCGGTACCAGCTTCCAGAGTGCTACTCGGCTCTCCAGAGAAATTTCAAGGGGTGTGAGGGGGAAAATGCGTACCCGAGATTGAAAACGTTTGATGGAGGGGGCTCCTTTTGTTTTGATAGCACAAACCAAATGGAATTGTAAATGTGGAACATATGCTCTGAATTTAATACAGATGTTGTCGATAAATGACATAAACTGCATCTGCCTTCGGCAAGCCTCTACGAGTGACAACTCTATAGCACCAAAACAGTAAGGAGGGGGGGGGGGGGGGCTTCGTCAAACGTTTTTCAACCTCAGGTACGCATTTTCCCCTCGCACCCCCTTGAGAAATTTCAGCTCAGGCAGAGTTTCAAGAATGGTATTTCACCAAAATAGCGGGTACATCAGCAGCTGATACAATATTAAGTACATACCCGAGCAGATTTGAAGGGTCTGGGCGAGAGTTTTGACATATATATTGTTTTAGTAGGATCAAATCTGAGCGTATACCATGTTTTTTTGGGGGGGAGTGCGCTCCTGAGTGCAAATAGACATTTCAGTATGTCAAGAATGTGTGTGAGAAGTAGTGCGTTAGTAGCTTCAATTCGAACGAATATACAGTATAGCCTTGTGTGATTAAGGGATAGTAGGCTGAATCAGTAACTAAGTTGTTTCTCGATCCGAAGTAAAATTTTAAACTGAAATCATTTGACGGCGCAAACTTTTGACAGGTGCAGCACAGCTCAAACTAACCCCTTTGATGCAGATTGACCATCTGTGTCTTAGATTCCTGTGATTCTTTATTGGCGAAAGCTATCAAAGTGCACCCATTCGTGCCCTAAAGGTTTACTTGAGATCAAACTCATAGTAGGACTGATATACGTCTACGCCCATAGATATAATTGCAGCAAGTGAGGACATCCATTTAGAGGGCCATAGCATGCAACGTGACCTTAGCAGGAGTCTACTGAGAAAACACCCGGGTGGCGGCAGGTGGCGTGACAAGGTTGGTGTTAGCCTTGAGGCCAAGATTGGCGACATTGGAAAGCAGTGCTCCAGAGCCTGCTTCTCAACTGTGCAGACCCAATAAAACTCCCTTCGGAGAAATTTGATAGCCTTTGGTCTTGAAGAAACCGTACACGTTACGCAATTCGTGGCTACCGTGCTACATTTGGCCGTTCGTATACAACTGTACCCCAGTTAAAATCTTACCCTGAAGTAGCTCATGAGCTTGTGTTTTATGATTATGGTGTGCTATTTGATTTCGTGCAAGTGCTACATGCGTGCTTAGACGACGTTTGAGGCTCCCAGGGCTGTAAACCAAGTCGAGCCGGAGACGTCCTGAGTGTATCGACGAGCAATCTAGTGCATTATCAGCATGGCAATACTTACGACCGTGTTGCTAGATTAACCTTTGTCAATATTATCTATCTTAAACATGACAGCTTCAAATCACGCTCGTGGTTTGACCTCCATTCTGGCATTGTATTATTTTCCGCCAATTGCTACACCTCTGGATGCTCGTATTTCGGCATTCAAAGCAACAGTTTCTTTTGCTATTTTATGTCATCCCTACTAGAACCCGTGAGAACGTGTATGTAACTTGCTGAAGCGGCCTGGATCGAGTGTTGATCACGCAACCTCGGACACCGTCAAAGGTTAAAACAAATGTAGAGCGCCTCATACAGCATGAAGTGGGATAGTTTGAGACTGCGTCTCCGCTTCGAAAACCCCACGAGCCACTTACAGCTTGAAGCGTAGTAAAACTTTCCAAGAACTTCGAGGTCTCAGCTATTTCCTGTTACGGGGTCCCAATACAGTTTGGGGGACTACGTATACCGGTCACCACACCCTCTACCTTTTTCATGATAACACACTACCGTTTTATTCTCACAAGAAATTGGCTGACTATAACCAGGGTTTCAAACAAGAACAGCCGAGTTGAAATGCTCCTTGTTTAGTGAGGCGATTGGGCTAGGCTACCGTGGCATTCTTGAGAACGCCTAATTGCAAATAAACAACATCTCCTGAAGGCACACAGGAGGAATGCACGCATGTTCTACATCCGCAGAAGAGCCACAGAGATCCGCAAAACTCTAGGTGAGGCTTTACACGTTGCGCTAGTCCTTCCCAAGTACGTCCCATATATCGGTCTGCGCCTTCTGTTAAACCTTAGATTTATAGATGCTTCATTCTTTTCAACCTCAAGTTTGAAATTCACATGCTCATGTTTTTTACG
>JAYRCO010000201.1:0-39320 GCA_037042815.1 Ceratobasidium papillatum | reverse complement strand
GTTCCGATGCGGGGCTAGAAGGCGAGAAGGCGGATGCGTAGTTGTCTCTTTTTCCTTCATTGTTAGTGCCTGAACTGCTGTGGCTTCACGGCAGTGACGGCGCTGGTCTGGTTCGAGTGTTTCTTTGTATTGCGAGTTTTGCGACTGCCGACTTTGTCTCACGCACGTGGGCGCGGGACGGTTTGCATCGGGCTTGCCGAAAATTCCCCGCGAGCCCGTTGTGTTTCTTTTTTTCTCGTACCTGTTTCTTTTGTCTGTTACCTTTTATCCAGCCCTCGTCCAGTAATCGTATCAACCTGTATGGATACACTGCGACTCTTGCCACGTTAGCTTTGATCGACAATGGACTATTAAAAACTAGACTTGATCGCCAGAACCTCGTACCTCAGAATGTCAGATAGTCTATTTTACGACAGGTACAGCGCATGTAATCTACGTGCCGCGGCTGTTCCGAAGGAATAGACACACCGTGTTTGTTCAACTCGGCATTTGGCGGACAGTCAGCGGGTTGTGTAATTCATCTAAAATGGTCAGCCCGACAACTCAGCGTCTATTGATTCATTCATGTGTTGACCGCACTATCAGAAACCATTTACCACTCGGGCGTGGGGCTCGCGTACGCCATATCGCCCGGCTCGCCGAGAACCTGTTCACGGAAACTCTTCACGGACAGAACGACTTGATTTGGACAGTCAAAGCCCATGCGACACGCTTCTACTGAGTTGGCTGCCCATCATTATTCAATTGTTATCTAGATAACTCAGGTTTTTTTCTGATAATTTCCGAACGCTAGCACAAGGCCTCATTTACCGAGAGCTTGGGTTCTCCATAACACCTTTTTTGCCGAGATGAATCCATATCCCTACTCGGTACGGCTCGCTACGATGAGCTGCAAGCCTAGATTTCTAAAAGCGCTAAAGGTGCACGGCAAATCAATTGCCTGCGGATGACGACTGAGACGCTTATTATTGAGACACCGTGCTCGAATGCCAGGTATCTTTAGTCCGAAGTAACGAAATTAGATGTGAACCGTTTAGGTTATCTGAACAGCGCTATTGGTGTGAAGATGCGATGTCAAGGCTGAACTACGAACCTGGCAGCCTCCAACGGTCTTCCATCAGGCTCGCCATTATCCAGGGGGTGGGATGTGTTAGTTGCACATGGCTCGTATCAATTTACGAAGACACTGGACCCAACAATCATGTACGCACCAAAGAATGCGACTTGGTCTACAAGCCCACTCTGATCTACCACACAGAACTTCGCTTCTACACTCGTGCTGAACCCCCACTGTAAAGTGGGGATCTTTAGCCTCGGCACCCACCTGAAGATAGGGGCTCGTTGCTGAGTAATCAAGAGTGTATTGTCCTCGTAATCTATGGTAAGCTCGGCCCTCAATGCTATATTGAAACGAATGAATCACAGGCTTTACTGATCTACGTGCCAACGTTTGCAGATCTAGCTGGTACCGTATCTGGACAACCAAATCGAGCCAATAACAATGCATACACCCAAGTTGGCCTCGAGATATCTAAACCACTCATCCAAACAGCTGGCTCGTCTGACATCGTGCAGAACATGCTTTATTTAAATGATGGCACTCCGTTGCGGTAAACGTATAACCTTTTTCACCTTTATTCGGCTGGTACCCGTTTAGGACTCAAATCGGCTATCTCCAACTCCTCGGCCGGTGCAGACAGATAACATAACCAGTACGCATGGTACTCTCAGAACTTCACATTGCTAGCCCCCGTTCACGCAGCGGTCAGTCGTGCGCAGTTCATTCTCTGCATAGCTATAGGCTTTGAATGGATATTCTGAATATAGATGATTTCAGGCTGGATGGTGTTCTTGATTTTCAAGCCTACGAGAAGATGTGAGAAGAGTAGCTAGCAACGGAGCCTAGGAGTCCCCGAAATCTTCATTTTGTGCAGTCCGATCATTCAATAACGCTGAGATTACAAGGCAAGCTCGAATCTACATATCGGGGTGTGACAAGAGAACGACGTGCGGCAATGCGGCAAGATAATTAGTGCCTTGAAATCGGCTTCTGCCGTACGGCATCCTAGCATTCTACGGGCATACAGAAACAATGAGTGGTAGCGAATAGTTGTGTCAATTTATAACACTAACTTCGAGGGCAGAATATTGGTGCACTATCATCTCATCCTTTTTAGTGTTCTAATTAATTGCATGTCTCCTACTCGGCCGTATTGTCACTGATCTCTATTAGACCAATACCTGACGCTCATGCGGTCTATTTTACAACTCCGACGTAGTCGGGCTATGATCACTTCTATCACTCTAACATGTAAGTGACTAGAGCTTAGCTAAGGGCCTATTCGAGCCAGTTAGCAAGATGATCGACAGGGCAATCAGGCCCTTCCATATGGTTCAAAGGCAATCTGTGTTCGCGTACTATGTGGGCTAGATGCTGAACCTCCTTGATACAGAATGTCAAATCTCTTGGCAGCCGCTGGCGGCCCGTGGTCTAATTTGAACCACGGCTGCATTGGGAAGTTTGATCTTCTCTTACGCTTGTCCCTCAATTTGAGAACATATATGTCTGATAATAAACCGGACTATCTGTTAATAATACCGGTAGATGAGCTCGACCGGGCCGTGTAGCCAAGAGCCAGCGGCCACGAGGGCGATCACCTGGCAGGAAATTTATCGGTGCTGCGATCTCAATAGCAGCCACGGCCCGCCATAATGCCCATACCTGCGTATGCTTCTATAGTACTATATATACCAAGGTATAGGCTTGGCAAGTCTACCAATCTACTCGAACAATATGGTCTCTGTTCTCTCATTGTCCGCTCTTGCGCTCCTCTGGCCATCTGTGGCGAATGCCCAAGCCTGCGTTGGAACGATCTCCTCAATGGCCGATGTTGCGACCGCGGTCAAATGCCAAACCGTAAATATTAATGGGTTTACTGTACCACCGAACACAACCTTGAATCTTTCGCTCTTGGACAATGCCACCGTGAATATGCTCGGAAACGTCACCTTTGGAGTTTTCAACTGGGCGGGTAAGTTTTAAATGCTCAGCCTACTTAATGTAATATTAAGATTATGTTGGTTAGGGCCGTTGTTCCAAGTGAGGTAAGAGAGTGTTCCGCTAAACGTGGGAGTGTACGACTGACGTTTGTCTCAGCGGAAAATCAGTATTATGTTCGTATTATCTGTGTAGTGTGTTTGAGTAGCCCAATAACCCCGTCCAATTTAGTCAACGGGAATGGCTATTTCTTCGACGGAAACGGACCGTCTTATTGGGATGGACTAGGCGGCAATGGTGGCGTCACCAAACCTCATCCTATGATGAAGTGAGTGCACATATTATAGCAGATGCAATTTTCTGGCTGACAATACACCAGAATTAAAGTTTCGGGTCTTTTCACGGTGCGTTTCTCCTTATTAGTGATATAAAACTCTCTTAAACAGAAGCAACACTCATAGAAAGTTGGGGTCATTAATTCCCCGGCGCATACATTCAGCATCTCGAACCCAGCACCTCTGACCATCTCTCACATTACAATCGACAACTGTCAGTTACCGAGTCCAGTCATATTGAAGTATGGCCAGCTAAGCGCATTATATAGCACTTGGTGATCTCCCGAATAATAATAGCAATGGGATTGCAGCCGGGCACAACACTGATGGATTTGATTGCGTGAGCTTGCCGCAACGGACCCCGTGGCTATAGGTGGCTAACTAGCTCTACCACGCCAGTCCACGACCAACCTAGTGATCGAGAATAGTCTGATCAGGAACCAGGACGATTGCATCGCCATCAACAAAGGCAACAATATCACTTTCCACAAGAATACATGTATCGGTGGTCATGGTATCTCGGTGGTAGGTTTTATCCCAGCTTTCTTCATCACCGCCGGGCGAGGTTTAACAACCATTGTACCAAAAGGGATCGATTGACAGCAACGTCGTAGCTGCCAACATCCAAATCACTGGAAACACTATCATCGACAAGTAAGCCGACCCATTTCTATATGTATGCGTAAGTTCTGACCTATGATCAGCGATCAAGCGCTGCGCATCAAAACCAAAGCTGAAGCGACCAACTCGACCGTAGCCAACATCACTTTCTCTGGGAATACGGCCACTGGATGCAGCCGATTCGGCGTCATTATTGACCAGAGCTATTCGGCCACCTTGGGTACGCCAGGCAATGGCGTTGCACTCTCAGTAAGTTGTTCACACGGGAGGGGATGTATCATGCTGAAAGACAGGGTTCTAGAATGTCAAGTTCGTTGGCACGATGAACAATATTCATGTCGATGATGCGGCAATGCGTGTAGCAGTCAATTGCGGAAACAGTTCGTGCATAGGTACGTGCGGTCAGCAGTAACAAGGGGATCGTGGTGCTGATTTGGTTTTAGGTCCTTGGGATTGGAACAAGCTCAACGTTACTGGCGGCAAGCCTGGCCCAGTCAACTATGCTGGAATCATCAATTGGACTCAATAGTTCATTGCCATATGGATTTCGTGTAGTACTTCGCTGAGGCGTTCCAAGTAAATAATGCGTGATATTCCGTTGCATCGTATATGTAATGTGACAACAAGAAAGATCCAAATCCGACGTCATTAATCATAGCAATCATGAGATACTTTTAGTCCTCTTCGCGGTCACGGTTGCGGTTGCCGCGAGGACGAGAGGCGTTGTTTATAATATCCAAAATCTTGGACTTGGCATGTTCAATCACGTCATTTGAACCTGCAACCCAAAATTGCATCAGCAAAAAGCTTAACGTCCATAAAGCGGCAGGTTCAACGCACCAACAATGACAATAGTATTATCTTCACGACCAACCGTGATCTCTGCGCCTGTTTCAGCGCGCAAACGAGCCACGTTGGCGCCCTTGGTCCCGACAATACGAGGGAACGCGCTCCGGTCGGCGAGCGTCAAGAAGCCAACAGATGAGGCATTTTGAGCCTGGGAAATTGCCTCTTCAATCATCTGCTTCGCATTATCGAGCGAGGCCTGGTCTCGTCCGCGCAACGTCCACTCGGAGTCGCCTTCCTCGCCATCCTGGTGTTTTTCGACTACTTGCCATTGCACAGCCTCAGGCTCAGCCGGTTCCTCATCGATGCGCGCAGCTGAACCCTCGGGGGCGGGACGATGAGGCGTCGAGACCGGCTGAGAAGGCATCTGGGACTGGTCGACTTGGACGCCATGGTGACGAAGAGTACGGAAAAAGGTTCCTTGCTGGCTAATCGAATGAACATAGCGGAGCGGGACGGTGATAGTCATGGAAATTTGCTCCTGGGGGGCGGGCCGGTCCTACAAGCTCAATCGTTAGGATTCACTATTAATTGCATGTAGTCAATGTAAACACATACCGACATTTCCTTAATCGCAGCCTCACAAGCAGCACGCGATCCAGAGACCTTGACCAAGTTCTCGGGCGCGACCTCTGCGAGCTCATCCGCGTTCTCAGGCTCGCCAATCTGCGCATAAGATCGGCTACCAGGGAACTGTACAGTAACGTTGTGGCGATCTTGTAGCTGGTTGAGGTTCTGCCCGCCTCGACCGATGAGAATACGATGGTTCTGCGCAGGAATATCGACGCCTAGCACGATTCGGTCTCGTAGACCTGCCACGATCTTCTCAAGCTCGGCTTGGAGCTTTTTGACCAGCGCGGGCTCGCCACGTAGACGGACCTCGTCTTCAGGTTCGCCATTGCGAGGGCTGTGGAGATGAATGAGAATAATTGCTGGATTTCTTCGAGTGTACTCACAAGTGAATCAAGCCAGCCTGGGTCTTGGAGTCTGACGGTCCACCAACCTTGGCCACCAAATCCTTCAAGCCCTGACCGCCAGCACCGATCAGGCCCCTATGATCACACTTAATCAGTGCTGCCTCAACTGGCGGCCACAATTAGACATACCGGTGGAACTTGTTCTCAATATTGATGGTGACAGTTGTCTCCTCCCCGACTTCGCTCGCAATCGCCAAAATACGCTTCTTGGCATCTGCAATAGCAGACTTGGTCCCGCGGATACCGATTGTCGTTTCACTCGAATCAGTCCTATCAACGTCGATCTGCGTGGACGTCTCGTCTTTAATCTCGGTAATTTGCACGCCGCCCTTGCCAAGTATACGAGCCACGGCGCGAGTCGGGACGGTGAACTCGATCGTCTGGTTGTTCTCCTTTTCGTACTCAAAAGCCTGTAGCTCATCTGTTAACACAAACCTGAAACCGATTCTGGGGCCAGAAACGCACCTCAACCAGTTCGCTCTTAGCCTGAGACACGCCCTTCTTGCCGCCCTTGATCATGACTTCGTCCGGCTTGAGATTAGCAGCCTCGCGGTTTCGTCCAGCGCGATGTTCGTCGGCCTCGCCAAAGTTGATCTTGACCCCATATTTTTCTTCTAGCCGGTTGACATACTTGCCAGAGCTGCCGATAAGTCCAGAGTGATAGCTGTGAGGGATCTTGATGACCTCCGTCGTCTCATCGGCCTACACAGTAGCGCGATCAATCATGGGGTTTTGAATTCTGTGCGACTACTCACCAGTTTGTCGACCTGGGCCAAAACACGTTTCTTGGCTTCCTCGACGTTCTCTTTGCGGCCAGTGATCTTGACATGAGACTTGCCAGTCGAAGTCTTTTTGCCCTTCTTCACTTCCTTCTCGTCGTCATCAGTAAAGTCGATCTTGACATCAAGCGCGTCCCGAATCTTGTTGACACCGGAACCACCAGAGCCGACAATGTGTTTGACGTACTCGCGGCCGATATCAAACTCGGTGATCTACCCATCCAACCTCAGTAACTATACACGATATCAAGAAAACATATGTTACTCACGAATCCGCTATCGATCTCGTCATTCTTGGCCTTTTCAACCAGCTGCTGAATCGCCTCAACTGCACGCGTAACATCACTGCTGGGGCCCCGGACAAGAATCGCGTCTTCGCTCAACGTATGATCGCCACTCGTCTTGGCGAGTGAGCCGACTTTAATCGATAGGACCTTGTCTTCACCAATGATTCTATCACCCCATCACATTTAGACTCCAAGTTATTTGGCGAGGGCTGTTGGAACTCACGCATTTAGAGTCGAACCGCCTTTACCAATGATAGCCGAGTGCCACTTCTTGTCGACGGTGATTTCCTGGGAACGGACATCTGCGCAGTCGGCCGCAAGCTTGCGCAAATCCCGTTCAACTTCGTCCAGGTGCTTCTTCTTTTCGGCCTTGGAAGCACCTTGCGCGAGATCATAGACGAGAAGTGCAGACGACTTTTCCTCGGATTCGTCTGGGAAGAAAACCTGGGTGTGATGCACTTCCTGGAACTGCTTGATCCTGAGGGCTAAAGTTAGATCTAGGGTCCAGGATTCAGAAATAGGGGGCCTACTTTTTGCCAGACTTGCCAACCAAGAACTTGTGAACCAGCCAGTCGATTTCAATCTCACGAGTGGAGCCCTCGAGATCACCAAAGATCTTCTTGAGGTCTTTGACAGCAGCCGCAACCGCTGGTTTGTCGCCAATAAAGTCTACGGCATGCCCGTTACCACGAGGAGTGATGTGAGCCTGGACATTTGGATGGGCAGGAGCCATGGTCTTGGCAAAGTAGTTGGTGCGAAGGAGGTAGTCGTGGATAGCGCCAGAGGGAGCCGGGACGGGGATAGACTCGGTGTGTTTCGACATGGCTTGCTATAAGCAATTGTGAGTTGTGGTCGACAACTAAACTCCAGAAAAACTGACTTTCATGACTGCCTGCAGACCATTAGGCAAATCATCTGCCATACCCCAAATGGTGACTTCCTTGGAGTCGGGCTCGGTCGGGAGAACAACAGCACATTTGGAAGATTGCATGAGCTCCTCTGCGAACGCGCCAACAAGGAGACGATGTTGAGGCCTGTTGAAGTTCATAGAAGCTTCCTGTAGTTCATCCTCGAGACGCACAACATCGGCCTTGGCGGTTTCAACGACCTTGAGGACACCGGGACGATCACCGTTGACAGAGAGCTCGCGCGTAGCATTATTGAACGAGAGGGTGACCCATACGCCATCGGCCTCCGCCAAAGCTTCGTACTCGGGGCCACGTCCGACGATGAACGGGTAGAGGTGGGCCGGGATGTCGCGAACGCGTTGGGTGATGGTAGACGTTTTGGTTGCAATAACCGCGTTGAGTTCGGCAATGGCATCGTTGACAGAGCTTGCAGGGCCGGTGACGCTAACGGGCTGAGTAGGTTCCTCTTCGTCGTCGTCGCTGCCAGGCAAGGGCGAGACGGCACCCGAAGCACCAGTAGGAGCAGCAAGATTGGCGTCCTTGCGGGGAATATCAACACGGACATCATACTTGGCGCGAAGTTGATTAAGGTTTGCACCTGTTGTTGCACAAACAAGCATTTAGCGTGGGGAAAACGAATCCCGATGAGCCGATGCATACCTTTCGCGCCGACGATGGTACCAATAGCAGAGACCGGAGCATGGACAATCTTGGTGACGATAGGACTGAGAGCCGCAGTGAGCTTGCGTTTGGCTAGTTCGAGTTCGTTTCCGTTTTCGGCCTTGATGACAAACGAGGTCTTGGAACGACCGTCCTTGCGCTGGGTGCTGGCCTCGAGTTTGACGTTATTGAGCTGGGCCTGAATGCGTTTCATGACCTCGGCGAGCGTGGTGGGCTTTCCGTCCTTGCCAGCAGCCGAAAGGTCGATGTTTTCGATGACAAACGAGTCCGAGAGGAGGGTCGAGACGCGTGCCGCCGACTGCTGAATCCGTGGGGCAGAAGCCCAGGCCGAGACAGGGGCCGCCGCCTTGGGGGGAGCAGACGACGCGAGCGAAGGAAAAGCAGTCTCCGAGTCCGTGTCAAGCTGTTGGCTGCGCTGGTTGCGCTGACCGCGCTGGCCATTGCTCGTGCCGTTCTGAGCAGTTGTTGCTGACATGGGCGGGAATGGATCCGGAGCTCCTTCAAGCTCGTCGTGCTTGCGCTGAAGTAACTGGGCTGCCGATTCTGCCATGGTAGTGTCCGAGTGCGATATGCCGGTGACCGAGTAAACCGTAGAAAAGTTGTCTGAGAACGCAGACCAAGAAGTGTAGTAGTGGATAGATGCAAAAATGCGTGTCAGCTCCAGCTGGATCCGACGTGTCCAGATCAAACCCTGACACGCGTGCTGCTTTCCCAGGCCACCGCTCTCAGGACTCACTTCTGTCTACGTTTTCTACTGTCAACTTTGCGCCTCGCGCCTTTCTAGTCTGCGGCTATGCTATGATGCTCATATTCACCAATTCAGTCATGCACTATAAAGTAGACGTGATTGTGCCTAACTGAGCAACGCCATCCCCATCCATCTTCAGATATGCTTGACCAGTCATGGGACGTTAGCGGTGAGTTTGCATGACAAGCATTGTTCTGTATTACCATGAGCACTTACTCAGTATCACATGCTGACAGGACCCACGAGAGAGGGAGCAGCATACGACCTCGAAGCAGGCAAAGAACGAGATGTTGCATCTGTTCGTAGCTACAGTCCTCCACCCCGGCTGCCAACACCAATTTGGCCGACTGATAGGCCTATACCACAAACCAACCGGTTTACCAACAAATCCATCAAAGTCGACCGTGATATGCAAAAGATCACGACTAAAGGTACGCTTCCATTAGTGTGTTGTGGCACTAGGACTTTCCTCACAGCTTTGGCATGGTTAGGTTTCCGAAACATCGGTTTGGCATCTACATTTATTACAGGCGTTGAAGCGCAGTTCTATAGCGTCGTAGCTTCCCTCGACTGGCAAAACGACCCACTCATGCAAGCAACCAACGGCCTCCTACTCGTCGGCATTCTATTCTCAGCTTCAGGGGCCGTGACGTCCCTGCTCGCAGCGCGCTGGTACGAGTATGTGCTTCCATTTCACAGCATACACCCAAAATTTATGACTTTGCTGAACAGATTACTGTCAGACGATGAAGTCATCTGGCTAGAGCATCGTTGGGCATACGCGCGAGGAGAGTATTCTACACCCACCCCGCAGTATTTAAGGTACCAACACCGAATGCGTAACTGGATAGTCGCTAAAGCCCTGAGCTTACCTTTCTACATGATCCTCCTGTGCGTTCCTTCCACTCCTGATTCTCCCGAGTAGAACTAAAATAACCACAGTGGCGCTCTATGTTTCGTCACTAGCATAGTCGTTTACACATGGGCTCACCAACCGCGTCCAATCGCGATCGCGTGCACAACTGTGGCAGGGGTAAGCTTTTTATTCGGGTAGTCCCGCTAAGAGAAATGATCAACTGACTTGCTTCTTGAACAGGTCTGCTTGACAGTTGTACTATGTATGTACTTGGAGTATGAAGCCAAGGGTGTTCTAGCGCATACAAACTTCACGAGGACTCGGATTTAGCGGGTTTTCCGGTCAAATTAGGACCATACCTAGATACTTTATACCCGTGTTTTGTATTGCCTTGTCCATAAAAGTCAAACCTCTTGCTCTGAACTCGTGAAATTTGCTCTTTGAGCCATTGAAACGTATCATTTGACCCAACCCGGATCGAACCGCTCGCCACCAACGCCACCCAATGACCAGAGAATCCCACAACCTAATCTTATCTAATCTAACGGGGATCGGTCATTCGGACCGTATATAAACTCAGGATCTCCAAGGCCGAGGAGAACTCATCCCCGACAACATCGACATCTGACAGCAATCTTGACACCAAATTTCAACTTTGAACGCAATCTCAAACTGGTCTTGAATTTGCACACGGGCTAGGAGGTCAGATAAATTCACTCGGTTGCTTCAGCCCTACTAGCTCCCACCACTGCTCTAGTTTCTTGTCTGACTCGGTCGTCTGACTATCGGCTCTTGCTCACACGATGCAGCCCGCCCAGGCACTCTCTGTCCAATCCTTCCACAACGACAGCCCCCCGTTCACGGGCACCCACGAACGCACACTCGAGTACCGAGACGTTCCAATTCTTGACCTCGCCACTATCCCTGAGCGACCAGTATCTCGCTCGTCTGAAACTTCTTCAGACGCACCAGCGCTTCATCAACCAACGCCTGTTCCAGCAAAAGCTCACCTGCCTGTCGAACAGGGGCTCTCGCGCTCACGTATCCAGTTCTCTAGACCAGCGAGCGCGTTTGCGGCATCGATGCCCGGATCACCCGAAGAGCGCGAGTTTAACAATTCGCTCCCGAATGGGGACTACGAGACAGATGCAGAGAGGGACCCACCTCGTTCGGGAACGCCCACTAAGCTACTCGAAGCAGGGACCTATCACTTCCCTCGCCATCGTCTCAATACGCAAATGGCTGGTGAGCCCACTACGCACTTGATTCGCAAATGCTTAGTATAACTGACTTCTAGGCCAAGACGAGGGGAAAATACCACTCGTGATAGGTTAGTTCTGGAGTTTGGTTGTGGAGTAGCTCTGACGATGGATGGTATGGTGACCAGTTGCCTGCGGGTCGTTTTCACCCCCAACATATCTCCATTTGTGAGGAATCTTTTCATGCCAAACTATGCCGGATTCAACCTAAACATGCGTCCGCAGGCGAATGTTTGAAATGGCCAAAGACGCCATCGTCGAGAAGGGCAAGTATGAGATCATTGGCGGCTACTACTCCCCGGTGTAAGTCATACCCAACTCTAGCGCCTCCATTATTAATGTCCATTTTCTCAGATCCGACAAGTACCAAAAACAAGGTCTAGCACCTGCAGTACATCGTGTACGAATGTGCGAGCTCGCAGTAGACCAGACCTCGAATTGGTTAATGGTTGATCCGTGGGAAGCGTCTCAAACAGAGTACACGCGCACTGCCGTCGTGCTTGAACATTTCGACCAAGAGTTGAATGGCGGAGACCGCGGAGGTGTCGCAATGGGAGATGGTCAGTCTTGTTTCAGCCCCCCGCGCACATGGCACTCACGTTCGCATTTGTAGGGAACCGGAGAAAGGTCAAAATCGTATTGCTAGCAGGGGGAGATCTGATCGAATCGTTTGGCTCGCCGGGCGTATGGGCACCCCAAGACGTGAGTGTTCATCCCGGCTCGACGCCTTTACTCGTTTCTCAGTTCGGTTCTCCCTAGCTTCACGTCATCTTGGGCCGATTTGGCTGCTTGATCATCGAGCGAACCGGATCAGACGTGTGGGCGTTCCTCTTATCGCATGATATCCTGTATCACCACCGGTACGTCATTATTTTTTGGCATTATCTCCGTTAAGCTTATCTGGAATCTGTCTTCAGGAAAAATGTCATTGTAGTGAAGCAATTAATTTACAACGATATTTCGTCGACCAAAGTTCGGTGAGTCGAGTCATGCGTTGATAGATCTGACCTCCTAACAGTCTCCTGACTATCAGATTGTTCGTGAGGCGCGGGATGAGCATCAAGTGAGCCTATCATGTCTCCCATACGCAACTTGTGCTGACTAGTCCAAAGATACCTGCTCCCCAACTCGGTTATTCAGTATATCGAGGACAACCGACTGTACCGTGGCCCAGAAGCAGTAGACTACCCAATCGACACGCTCAAGTAGCGACATACATACCCTTCTTCGTTTTTCTGGACTTCCATACGTGCTCTTTCTGGACGTTTGTATTCGTTATCTATGATAGACCATTTCGCTTGACTTGAAACACGACAGAGCAGCATATAATATCTTGTGATAAAGAATATGTATTGGGAAACACCCAAGGCTGTGATGATACAGTGCACACTGATAGCCAGTAGTGGAGATGCGATGAACAAGTAAGGCGCGGTATATCTAAGAAAAAGCGCAGCGACGAGAACAAGAACAAGGTCAAAACAACAAACAAAATCCATCCATCTATTAACACCCCCACATAAAAAGTAAAAAAAAAATCCCATATCTGAACCAGTGTAGGCTCATGGTACAGGTCCGACGCGTTCCTTGAGCGCCACAAGCTCTTCGTGCGCGTCTCGGTATGCCTTGGTCAAGCTCTCCACCGTTGGGCCGTCGAGCAAACCATCATGGTCCCCGTCTTCCATATCCTTGAGCAACCGTTGAACTTTAACTCGTTCAGCAGAAAGACGCGCGTTGAGACCCATATAATCCGCATACACCTCTGCGTACCGGTCTCGAACCTCCTCGACTGACGCATTGGGCGGGAGCGCTGGGCGTTTGGGTGGGATGACGAACCCGGTCGGGGCTCGAGGTGCTTTTCGTCGGTCTCGTTCCCTATCCCTATCTCGTTCCCGAGGTGTACCAGCCTCGGACGGACTCGGAGCTGGTTGTTTAGACGGACGTGTGGATCCAGCTCCAGAGCCTGACGCAGCGGGTGCACGACGTTGGGTGGAAGCAGGCGGTGTTCCTTCGTCTTCCGAGGACGTATACGTCACTGATATCCGCTCCTTTTTGCTCGACCCGTTGGCCTTGGCAGCAGCAGCAGCTGCTGCTGCGGCCGCTGACGTAGAGGCGACGGTACCGTTGGCCTTGTCCGCCGCTGGTTTGCGTGTTTTCAGCTTGGCGCGCGGTGTCAGGTCAGAATCTCGAGTCGGGAGGGGTTTCTTTGGCCGTGCTTCGACCGCGCTCGAGTCTGCCTCTCGTTCTCGTTCCTTGGGCGGTCGTTCCCGTTCCCGTTTGGAGGTCGCTGCAGCGGGAGGCGGCGCAGCGATAGCACCTCCGGTAGCATCCGCCCGTCGCTTTTTCTTCTTCTTCTCTCCATCCCGCATATCAAACGAAACGTCGCTCTCCTGATCCATATCCCGCTTTCGCTTCACTTCCGACGCCACTGTCCTGAGCTTTCGTTCAGGATCCCGCGCGGTCGCAGCCTTGCCCTCCTTGACCCTCTCCCTGTCTTTATCCTTGTCCCTATCTGCATCCCTGGTTCGAACCCGCGGCGCCTGATCGTCTTCATTCATTCTTCTTTTCTTTCCCTCTGCAGCAGGGGCCTTGCTCGTCGCAGGAGTTCGAATCGAATCGACAAATCCAGAATCATTCGCAGTAGCTTCAAGTTCGAGCTGGAGTGCAGCGTCCGCATCCCGTTTCGCCTTTTTCGTCGTCGTCGTCGTCGTACCCGGCTCGACAGCTGTCTTGGTCGAACTCGAGGACCCGGCTCGAGAATGAAGTGTAGGCGCAACCGGAGCAGCCGGTCGTAAAGGCGCAGCTGGTGGGGGCTTTCGTTCCCTCTCTCGTCCAGGGACAAAGTCCTCGCCGTCCGAATCAGCCGTAATGATCGGCTTGGACTTGATTTTGGTCTTGTCCTTGCCGTTTGCGCTCGCTTTGCTAGATTTGGCGGTTGTCCCGTTTTTTTTAGGCTCGGCATCTCCTGCTCCTGTTACTTCGGCAGCTTTGGGCTTTTCCTTTAAGCGAATGGGTGGGCGTGGAGGTGGGACAGCGGCGGGTGTGTCTAATGGAGAGGCGCCGGCATCGGCCGGTGACGGTACGCGCGACGGCTTGGGCACGTCTAGTCTTCCGTTGGAGGAGATAGCTGCCGGGGTTGGGCGTGCAGGTAACGGGTGTTTGAGTGGCGCAGCGGCTGGAGGAGTGACCGTGGTCTCTTGGGGTTTGGGAGTCGGGGAGGCAGGTAGTTGGGCGGCTAGTGCAATGCGTGCTTGCGCATCGGGTGGCAGCTTGAGTTGATCAAAGGCCCGATTTGCGTCGGCAACCATACGTTTAGTGTCGTCGGCGGAGAGAGAGACCCATGATCCAGAGGTGGAGCCGTTTGGCGCACCGAGTCGGAGGTATTGGTATGAAGAGGGTTTGAGCGTCCAGATATCTGAGCGCGGGCCGGTGGAGCTATCGTCGTTGGTCGCAATCTGAATGTACTGTATTGAACGAAAGGCGCAAGCGGCGCAGCTAGAAATAGACGTACCGAGTCCAGAAATCCCCGAATGTCCTTGGGCGGTCGTTTGACCGCACTCGCAAGTTTCAGAATTGTGCTTGGGGCATAGGCAAGGTGGTGGATGAGCAGTGTCAGGAAGGCGTTGGGCGGGCCGTCGAGCGCAACGGGCCGAGACGTCGGAGGCGGGGAGTTGCCGGCGGTGCCCGGAGCCGGAGAGGCGCGCAATGCATCGGCGACAGCGCTCGCGGTAAGGACGTTCTTCTTGACTGCCGGCTTTCGCTTGGCGGCGGCGCCCTTGACGGGCACGTCGGGGACATCGAGGCGGCCAATAGTCCGGGCGCTGGCGTTCTCTGCGGCCGAGCGCGACTGGAGCAGCCTCTCCTGGTCGCCCTCGGTGAGCGTGCGCTGGACGTTGCATCTGCCGACGACCTTGCCGACGACCTGGAGCACCGGCTGGGGTGCGCCCGTGTACGCGTAGACCTCGTGTGGCGTGCGCTCGGCGACAACGCTGTGGATCGGAAAGTGCTTGCCGTCAATGTGGAAGCCCTGCGGTGGCGTTAGCGGCGGTCGCAATCAAGTGCGGCGCACGTACTGCGTCGGGCCCGTAGGCCTCAAACTGGAGCGAGAGGCCCTTCTTGCGTGCGTCGGTGATGGCGGCTATGAGCTCGGGGGCAAGGCGCGCTTGGATTGCGAGATTCGGCTTGTGGGGGCCGGTGGGCGGGGGCGGGGTGAGCGGAGCGCCGTGGAGGGCGATGGGGAACTTGGTGGGCAGCGGCATGGGTGCTGTGGGCCAGGTCAGCAGGTTGCGAGCGGAGGTGCAAGTGAGCAGGCGGCGCGGGAGGTGCGGGCGCAGTGATCTGGCTGGCAACGGACAGCGCAAGACACGCACCGAGACTGGCGCCGACGACAGAGACAAGCACGGGCTCACAGCAGTCGGCGGCGTAGGGCACTGCGCAGGCCGCACTGGCGCAGCGGTATGGTGGAGAGCAGAATGGCCGCCTCGTGGTTCGTGTGCAAATACAAAGGGTGCTCGACCGCTTGGACCGTGATTGATCAGAGCCAGATACCTCTGGTCCAAGAACTCTGACGACACCCGCGCCTATCTAACCTCTGTTCGGTCTACCCGGTCTGGGCCGCCAAGCTGCGAGCTCACACCTTGACCAACCCCGACGCCCGCCCACGTCACGATACACGACACGCTCGGACGCTTGTCGGCACAGCCCTATACCGCAACCGCTCGAACAATACTCCGGTGGCTCGTTCACCTGATTCTGACTCTGCCTGATCCAAACTTGATTCACACTCTTGGCTCTGATCCCGGTCCCGCCGCCACCACGCCACGTGACCAAATAAACCCCGCCCGGCGCTTCGGCTTGATTTACGGCAATTCACATATGGGCTAATAACGCACTGTTAGTTCCTCTTGTCACATTCGGTCACGCATATACCTTAAATTTGCCACCTTGCTCATCGATCTTTAGGCTTTTCTGATCCTTGCAGAGTACCCAGACCTCGCGAGCGGGCGTCGACTTCTTTACCATGCTGCCCGGGCTTCGCATTGCACCCCGTATGCGCAATAATACCAATGTTGAACTTGAGCTGCCACCATCGGATCGAACCCACTTGAGAACCACTCCAATCAGCCCTCGATCCAACTCTCTCTGCGCATGCCTTGCAACTCGCTCCAGTGCTATTTCCTAATTTCATTTTTTGCGGAGTTCGATTCGACCATTCACTGCCGAGTCCTAGGCGAAAATCGTTCACACGACTCGGCCTGTAGGCTCGACCTAGGGATAAATCCCATGGATTTGGGTTAAGGCAAGCATATAATCACGTGACATACGCCACAGACGCTCTTGGCTCTAGACTACCCAACTTTATACATTATGCAATAGCTGCAACCTTGCGAAGAACAGAATATACCTTGGCCGTCAAGCAGACGTGCTTAATCATCTAGTCTTTTTCAATTAATCTCCCAAAACTAGTACTCAAATAATTACCATTTACCTGTTTCTTGACTAAACATTTCCTGACGCCCCTATATGCAAACACAAACATGTGCATTATTATACTTCGCAAGCACCTCGGCTCCTGAGAACCCATTGCTCGCAAAGCCAAAGTGATTCGACCCCGCTTGCCGATGCTCAAGACTCGATCACGAATCACAAAGGAAATGACGTTGCTCCCGGCCTATGGGTCACACTCTTACATGCACCATTTGCCTAGACGCTTCCGCGACGATTCTCAGGTCTGGTACTCATAGGAGTGCGCACAATCGAGACCGAGATCGAGGGCATATAAAAAGTGCGTAGCAGGTGGGGGAGTAGGAAAGCATCTCGACTTGCACTTGTCTCTTGCTATTTTTACTTTGGATCTAATCCGACTTGCTCGTATATAGTTTAACTCGAAAATCTTCCTGTTCGTCATGGCCCGCCGGATCGCAATCGCCCTCCTCCGAAACGACCTGCGCGTTTGCGACAATCCTATCCTGTACGCCGCTCGCGACTCGCCCGGCACGACGCATCTCCTCCCGCTCTTTGTCTTTGACGAACGTCAGATCGAATTGAGCGGGGTCAATGGATACACCAGCTCGGCTCCTGAAGCTCGAACTCGGATCTGTGGTTTCTGGAGAACAGGTAGACATAGAGCCCGGTACGTCTTTCCGAGCCTTTTGTATGCGTCGGGCTGATGGGTGCGTAGCTTCCTGGCCCAGTCGGTGTTCGATGTCAAGAGACGGTTGCAGTCTCTTGGCTCTGATATGGGTGTGTACTTTGGACGGCCTGAAAACGTCGTGCCGAGCTTGGTGCGCCACCTTGAGAGCAAGGGCGATACGGTCCAAGGTGTATGGCTCCAGCGCGAGGTATGCCCCTATCCTCACGTATAACAGCAATTATACCTATACTAAGGTTCTCCACTCTCCAGGTCGCATCCGAAGAACTCGCAACGGAACGTAACCTTGCCCGCGCTCTCAAAGACACCAAGGCTAAACTCCACCTGGACCATGGGGCTCGTACACTCGTCCATGCGTCAGACTTGCCGTTTGACATGCCGGGTCAGCTCCCAGACGTATTCACCGCGTTCCGAAAGCGTGTCGAGGGCTTGAACGACAACATGGTTCGCCCGGTGCTGGACGAGCCATCCAAGGGCAAGTGGCCAGAATTTCCCAATGTCGACTGGGACGAGGCACCGTTTGCGTTGCCTAAGGGTATAGAGGAGAATGACTTCATCGAGCAACTACTCAAGCCGCTCGTCGATCGACCTGTCCCAGGCGACTCGGATTCTTCGTCAGTCTCTTACGAGCACAAAGATTCAGCCGTCCCTTTTAAAGGAGGCGAAACCGCCGGTCGCGAACGCATGGAGCACTATCTTTCGGGCGTCAATGCTCCAGCGGTCACGTACAAAGACACTCGAAACGGGATGATTGGAGCAGATTATTCAACCAAGTTTAGTGCGTACTTGACTTTTGGATGTTTGAGTGCGCGCGAGATCGCTTCTCGATGCGATGCCTTGGAGGATAAGCTGCGAGAGGAGGGCAAGTTGGATGCTTCTGTAAGGAAGAACGTGTATTGGATCAAGTAGGTACATTCATTGTGCAGCTTGTTATCCGAAGCTAATCAAGTGCTTCGGTCAGGTTCGAGTTGCTCTGGCGAGACTACATGTTCTTTGTCAACTCCAAGTACGGAAACAACATATTCAAACTGCAAGGGTTGCTAGCAAGCGTATCTCCGGGCGATGCAACGGCAAGAAGCGACTGGACATCGTGGGAGGACCGGAACGATAAACTACAAGCCTGGCTCGAGGGCCGAACAGGCGTACCGTTCATCGACGCGTGTATGCGTGAACTTATTTTGACAGGGCAAGTGGCGTTCACACAACTATCACTGAATGCTAATCCAAGTTTGTAGGTATATGTCCAATAGAGGTGAGTTTTCGATAAGGTATGAATGAGAGAAGAAACACCGTACTGACACAAGTCTACAGGAAGACAGAACGTGGCCTCGTATTTGACTAAAGACCTATACTTCGATTGGAGGATAGGCGCAGGTGAGTTGGCTACATTTCGCCGATGGCTATGAAACTGACGTGTCTCGCCACAGAATTCTTCGAAGCTTTCCTATTGGATCATGATCCTTCATCCAATTATGGCAACTGGGCGTACGCCGTTCTTTCTTATTCGCATTACCACAGTCTGACTATGCTCCCATAGATACGTGGCGGGTGTCGGCAACGACCCACGCGAGAACCGCAAGTTCAACGTGATCAAGCAAGCCAAGGACTATGACCCCGAGGGCGAGTATGTCGTACGCTGGGTGCCCGAGGTAGCGGGTTCGGAGCTCAGCGGGTTTCAACGACATGTCCCCTGGTGCGTGTGGTCCGGGACCGAGGCGAGTGAGGCAACGGGAAATTACCCTCGAACGCCAGTCGTGAAGGACTCGAGTTGGAAGCGATTCTATCCAGGCGGAGGAGACGGCGGACAGGAACAGGGAGGGCGAGGTCGTGGTGGACGCGGGGGAAGAGGGAGGGGCGGTAGGAGGGGTAGACGTGGAGGGAGAGGACAGAACCAGTCGCGCGGCGGTGCGCCATCCGGGGAGTAGAGAGACGGCAAGCGTACCTGATACTAGGCGCAGGCGCCTGGCAAAGGCACGACACGACACACACCGTCTACTAGAAAAGGAAACCCATGTATTAGTGGAATTATGTATTTGCGATGTACTTGTACAATGGGTACTGCGATCCGCAGTTGTTGCGCAGCGGTTGCAAGGACAGGCAGTCACGAATCACTGGGTCCCGGAACAACTGACCGCTACGCCCCCAGAAGTGCACGCCCAGCCTGCAGTGAAAAAAAAAAGAGAAAATCGTTTAGTGGATGACCCTGACGTCCTGCTCCACGTTCTTACCGTCAGTGTTCCCTACAGCGGCTGCAAGATGGATAATTAGGGGCGTTTTCCCATCTGCAAGATGGAAGATGACATACCTTGGGCTACTGGATCGTTCAACTCAGAATCGTGAGACCCTGGTTTATTCAACCGGTGTGGTAGGGGTCGAGCACTTGCACCGAGGGTTAATGCGGCAAGCGCGGGCACTACAAGTGCAAGCCGCATAGACAATGAAGGTCAACAATCAAGGAGGGGTCAAAGACGAGAGAATCAAGCGATGGCCGTGTTATTTATGGTAGTCAAGTCAGGACGAGTGAGTCGAAGAAGAAAAAGTTTAGCTCCAGGCAAACGTGTATGATACGAGGCTGTCGAAAGTTGACAGGGCCGAAAAGATCTACAGGCAATAGTGAAATAGAACGAGGCTAGCTCAGTTGGAGAAGAGGGTTACGAGTTCTTAGGAGCCTAGGCTTTATACCTGGGAAATTGCCGAGGAGTTCGGACAGGATGGAAGTGGTAGGAAGCATCCCGAGTCCTTGGAGTGATCGGACGTGCAGCGCTAATCAACAAATATAATTGAAGAACATGTGTACGTGTTTGGCTCAATGCTCTTTTGGATGTCGAGCTTGGCATACCTTGTGCTCGCTACTCTAGCACTCTACAAGGAAGAGCTAGTATCGTGTGTAACTTTCTTCTTGCATATGGTCACATACGTCTACGCAGCGAAATATGAGCATGTGAATTGTATCTATGTGCATGCTGGAACACAGATTGTCGTCGCTATCGTATAATATCCTGGGCACGTTTAATTTCTCCCTGCGAAAAGATAGTGCCCTACACCCCATTCTTCGCCGTTATGCATAGCAAAGAAGACTGCAACGGCGAGGAAGAACGTCCGGAAGCGGTAGAATGCCTTGCGTCCTTCAATTGGGTCAAATCCCTTTGCACGGGCATCACGCTCCAGTTCAGCGATTCCTGCCGCACAGTTGGCGTCTTGGAGCTGTACCCAATGCTCAGAAGTTTGTGCGTACTGTGTCAAAACAAATCAACCGGTCACTTCTGGGGCTAAACAATAGGGACGACTGTGCTTACATGACGACCGTTGATAAACCATGTCCTCTTAAGAACCAAGTCCGTTTGAAAATACGAAAGCAAGTCGAGCGACGGCATTGTTCCTCCTGTTTCGAGCTACAGGTGAACATTTGAATTACAAGCTAAGTCCTATGCTACTTACCGGAGAAGAAATTCTGAGCCATCCATCCATCTCCTTCTTCGAAGTCATACGGCGTTGTTTTATGAAGAAATATATGTATCTGTGGGTGAACGATAAGTAGCCAGGACCCTCTCGTATTGGGTCTACCTACAAATACCAGTGCTTCTCCTCCGGCTGCCTTTGTATTTAGTTTCAACCAAGTAGAGATCTTTTTCATCAAGCCTTCATAGTTTTTCATATGTTCGAACATCTGGTGTTTCCGGTCAGCGTATGGCGCGGCAGGAAGCTGGTAGTTTAATCACCTCGATTGACACAATACGATCAAATCGTACACTTTCCTCAAAATCATACACATTGACGTCGCCGGTAATTACCTTGAATGCGGTTGATTCGATTATTGAACTGGCCTCTAGGGAGATCCCACTAACCGTTAGGTTTTTAAAACCCTTCTCTTTGGCCACTGAGTCGATGTAGGTTTTCTGTGTGGAAGAATTTGAAAGGCTGGTGATTCGTGCATTGGGGTATTTCTAATGAAGTAGATTAAGTTCCACTCGCCCCGCCCATCCGATGGAGTTTCTCACCTCGGCCAAGAAGAGGGACAAGCTACCCCAGCCTGCAACCAGTTTAGCCGCAGACACCGGAGGTTTGAATTGAGTACTAACCACATCCGAGATCGAGAATGTCGATTCCATCGCATAACTTTGCCTTTTCGCAATAGCTTTCAAGCATCAGCTCCTCAGCTTGGGCAATCGTTTCCTTGCCAGTCGGGTATAGGCATGAGGAGTATTTCATTCGAGGTCCGACGCACAATTTCATGAACTCGGTCGACACCTATGAAACGCATTGCTTCAGTCAGACGGCCGGGATGACCTTTTATGTTACAATCCAGCCAACCTCATAGTGCTGCTCGTTGGCTTTTTTCGTCTCATCAGCAATGACAGCCCGAGCTCGAACTTTCTCAATCCAACGCATCTGCAAGCATGTGTAAGTTGGCGATCAATACTTTTGGAGAGGTGGAATATTTGTACCTTGGCTTCGTGGTTGGCCTCAAGTGACCCATAATTGATTTCTCGTAGCCTTTGTTCGGACAACGCTCGGACGGCTCGTCTGAGGACAAAGTCGGGAATCGCACCCTAAAGGATACAGGTTTATGAGTACCCGAACGGGACATAGGTTATTAACGCACTTTGTCAAGGAGACTATAGGCAAACTGCATGAGCGAGTCCATGTCGTAGGGGTGCTGAGGACACGGGTGTGATGGTTGACTGGAAGATGACGCACATGTCTACCTTGTAGTCGTTATTTATTGATGCCAGCACGATCGAGAGCGAAGTGATCGGCGATACAAATGACGTCGCTCACGTGATTCTTTATTTCTCAAGGATATTTCAAAGAATGCGTCTATGCTGATACATTGGATAGGCGAGTGTTAGGCAATAAAAGAAGATTCGGAGACCACGTTTATTTCGTAATCACTCTAGAGTTTCATCTAGAATGTAACTAACACATAAGAATTTGTATCTGTTCCTACGAGTTTTTGTGTAGGGTGACACGGCTTACCGAAATCCTTAGAGAGCTATGTACTGTGGCCCGGCCCTATACGTTGTGCTGCTTCAGCGAGGGCTATTTCTCTCTCCTCCAGTTGTTCTTGTGTCATCTGAATATAGCATATTAATTATTTATAACATGTCAATAGTAGCTTTTGGTTAAGCCCACCTCTTGTTTAGCCTCGTGTTCACGCAATGCCTGCAAGCACAGATCAGAATAAATGGTTCAATTGTGTTGGTTTGTAGCACGTTGACGAACCTCTGATTATAGATGCATAAGTTAGGTAAGAGAATATGGTCAGGGACAATTCTAAATCATACCTTCTCCTCGTCTTAAGATTTCCCGATGCACTGATCCACCAAGATAAAGCCCATATACAGAGAGACCAGCTAGCCCTGCAACAAAAGTCCTATGAAGAATATCGGTGATTGAAAATGGAGGCATGGTGGTAGTTCGGTTCGTTGATATCAATTGATGTTAGCTAATCTTGTTCCTCAATCGCCTCGCCGAGCTTCTTCCTGCTTCCGCCCTCGGCCTCCACTAGGCTGCAGGAAGTGGCAAGACCCTGCCCAGTTTACGATTCAAGTGAGCTCAAACTCTCATGTGCTAGTTTTGACTAGTATTTATACTTGTGGCATATCCGGAATTAGGCCTATGAATCGAGTTGTGTCGTGTGCATCGGCCCTGGGTTTGGCCAGGCAGCGAAGCTCAAGGTGAGGGATTTGGTCCGGCCATTCGTATAGACCGATTTCATTCATGTATGATCTCAGAGCAGCAGATGTTGCTCGTTATACGACAATTCGCAATTTCTTCAACACGGTTGCCCGAGACGCAAGAGCTCTGCCAGCCCAGAGCACCGCCCGACCGCATTTAGCTTGGAGCAATATCATATCCCACCAGCCATGGAGTAAATTGACACTTTCCATGTCATGCCGTCGACACTTTAGCCAGGACCGTACGCTATGCTCCACACGTACCAACCAACCCAACCCCACATCTCTGAAGGATTCGTCTCCCCCGTCATCTCAACCCTCTTCTCCTTCCTCGCCGAGCTCATCTTCGTCCTCGAACCAGGATCCGTCAAAGATTCCTCAGAGCGAGCCATCTCAGAAGAATGAACCAAAAGGGGTCACTGACGAGCCTCCTACTGAGCCGTCAAACCCGCAACTGCAAAACTACTCCGGACTCTTCAGACGTCTTGCTTTGTCTCTACCTCATGTCAAGCAGCCAAAAAAGGAAGATTTTCTTCAGGCTGCGACGAGTATGTGGGAGCGCATGCGTATCAGATTCAAGTGGTTTACTATCAAATCATTCCGCAAGTTTAATGCGGACGATATGTCTGCGTTTCTGAGTTGGTTCTTGGTTGGGCAAACATTGTGGATATTAATCGGAACGTAAGTAGACTTGGTGTTATTGTCCAGATGTTATTCTAACCTAGAAACACAGCACTACGTTCTTTTCGGTCGTATTTGCTGTGCTCAACAGCTTGAGTATGCAAGGTATGCGTAGTTCATTCACTCTTCAACCGGAATTATATTGATCGACGCTATTCAGAATATGTTGCAAGATCAATAAGCGACTACCTGACTTCTGAAACTGGCATTCGAGTCGTCTTTGAATCTGCTGTAGTTCCAAAGTGGAAAGATTCTCGTATTTCATTCCGGAACGTTTACGTCTCCCGGCGTCCAAACTCCAAGAACCAATCGAACGAACACCGCGATGCTGGCCGACGAGCAGCAGCTCGCCTGTTGGCCGGACACCACCATGATATCGCATATCACGATCATGACGAAGAGATACATGGCGTGGCTACTGGAGGTGTCGACGAGGGCAGCAATGATGAGACCCCTGAAGAAACTAGCGATGGGTGGACCATGTTTGATCTCGATATTGACTCGGTGGATGTCACGCTCAGCTTCGCACGTTGGCTGGATGGGAAAGGGCTTATCAAGGATGCTGTGGTGAAGGGTGTAAGGGGGGTTGTGGGTACGTGTTCAGATTCGGCCGCATTGGCTAGCCTGACATCGCTTCCTGGCAGACCGGCGTTCGGTGCATTGGGATCCTGAGCTTCACTCGGATCCTACTGCCTTCCGCCACCCTCCACAACCGGGAGATTTTGAACTCGATTCATTGGAAGTCGAAGATTTGCTGGTTACGCTTTATCAACCTGGACACTTTAGACCGTACACTGCGTCAATATTCCGCGCCAATTTTGGGATATTTCGAAAGCAATGGCTCTTCTACGATCTAATGTCTGCAGACCACAGTGAGTTCCGTTGAAAATGGTAGACGCTTCTTGACGATCTTTCGATAGTTGTCGGGCAATATGATAATTGTTTATTCAGTCTACATACCCCTCAAAGTATCGGACGTACGATGGAACAAGATTTACATGATACTCAATGGACACGCATGGTAAGCAGCGTCATTACGCACGCAAAAGTCCTTGATATATGCTCTTATAACAGTCCCGCTTTCGAATTGACGGTGTAAATATTGACCACCTTCAAGCTGCAACCGGCAGCGAAGGTCTTGTTTCGTGGATTGTATCCGGAAAGGTCGACGCCGTACTAGATATCAAGTTCCCTCACAACCCCGACCAGTTTGACATCGGTGTCATTATTGAAGGTATTGCTGCGGCTGCAGCTGAACAACTCAAGGAGGCGCGCCGTGCCGGAGTCGAATTAGGCATTCCTCTCTTGAGCGACAGGATTCCTGGACAACGAGAACTCGCGAAACCAGCCTTGCGTGCACCCGAGGACGATGACAACCAAGAAGAGCACGAAATGCCGGCAGTGGTTATCGACATTGATCTTCGGTTCCGGGATCTCAAAGCTGCGATGCCTTTATTTACAAACGACCTTTCATACGTCAATATTGCACTGGTCAGACCAATTGTATCGTTCATCAAGTAAGTGATGCATTCTACATAGTACAGTAAAAGACTAACACTTGAGCCAAGTGCCAATCGTACCCTGATACCTATTCGCTGCCGGGTGGTCAAGGATTTAGAAGAATTCCATGGCTCTTGGACGGTGCGTTAGTCATATGCGAGCTTAAAAAGATCATTCTAACCTTGTTCTTTGTAGATGTGGGAGAGTAAGCCGCAAGCTATCAATTTTAATTAAAACCATACTAATCTCCCCTTTCCAGCTGGTCTGACCGATATAGTTGCACAAAAGGTGAGTAATATGTCGCACCTAGCTACTGGTACTAAAAGTTGTGGCTAGACCTATGAAGCCGTGGCTTACCATGTCACGCAAGCCAATATGAAACGACGACTTAAGACTGTGGCTATGTGGAATTTGCATCTTGCATCCCGGAACCTCATTTCTGCCGCACGGAATATTGTCGATCCTATGTCAGCTCACCTCCGGACTGCTTACGCCGTATGATATGCTAGATATACACAATATATGCACATTAGCGCTGAGGAACTCATATTATAAGAGGCCAGTACAACATACGAACGAACATAAAAGCGGGAGCGAGAACGAAAAGAGATTCATAGGCACAACCATATCATCCAGGATATGGCGGTTTACTCGGATATAAAAGTCCAGGACGAAAGTAACACAGATGCATCAGAAATAAATACGATTGTCCAGTTGAATCGGCCCACTTCTACTTAGGCAGGTCCGGACCCGCGACGCCGAACTGGCGCTGGAGAAAGAGTTGGAGCAGGGCGCGAGGGAACTAGCGAACGCACTTTGCGATTAGACTTAGATCCTGAAGGAGCAGGCGTGGGGGTTGGAGGCGGCGAGACGAAAGATGAACCCGAATCGGAACCACCATTCGGGGACGGAGGCCCAGCATATAAGGACGGTGTCCGGGACCAAGTCACGGGGACAGAGTATCCAGACTCTGCAGACGACGGCGACGAGAATGGGAATGACGAAGGCGGCTCCGGGAAAGATAGCCTGCCCGATGACATCCGAGATGCAGCGCGTGATGGACGGGGCGGTGTCGGTGGGCGGAACGGATGCCACGGGAAGGCTGGTACAGGCTCTGGCGTCTTGGGCGCCACAAGCTCCTTGCTGCGCTTCTGCCGAATAGTAGGTGTAGATGTACCACTAAGACACTCTATTGAAGCCAGGTGATCGCTTTCGACCTTTGCATATTCCTCCGTTGATGTGGCTAGTGTAGCAGATTCCGTCTCGGGCCGCCCAGTGCTGAACAGTGCGTGTCGAACGAGTGCCTCCAAGAACTGAGTGTCTGGGTCAACTTCCGTGACAACCTTCTCGTCTGGCGCGGCGTGAAGGCCAGAGAAAGATCCAAAGCGCGTGAGCTGAAGTGGCTCAGATGCGCGGCGCCTGGGCTTACGACGAGGAGCAGATGGCGACGGTGGTAATGGAAGGCCAACCTGGGTTGGGGAGGCGAATGGGTCACGCAGCGTCATAAAGTCTTCCGAAGGCTGTTCCGCAACCCGCTGGAGGTCGTCCTGGGTACTACTAGTGAAGGCGGGGATTGAAGGAGACTGGTAGGATGGCTCGTAGACGATCACTACCGGACGTTGGTCAGCTCAGTTGGATGACAATAGGTTAGACGAACTTACCAAAATGGATGGCCATAACCCCTCCACCCCAGAAAACATTCGCCATCGCGGCAAGGAGCTTCAGCGCTGGTACGTGCTCGCCGAGAGCCGCCTCGGTAACTCCGCAGAGACTTGCCACGGCACCGAGGCACTGGAGACCGAAAGCAAACTCCCAGATACGAGGGAAACGAAGTGACACTGGCGAGGGCGTGATGTCGTCGAAGGCGGTAAGTCCGAGCTCGGTGCATTTGGAACTCCTCTTGTTATAAATGGTCGACGCGAGGGGACCAGCTTGTGCTTCGACTCGAGCGGACTTGACGATATGCGCCAGTGAGAGTAGAAAGGGCAGCGGAAGGCATATGGAAATGAAAGTCGGAATAGATGCCGAGAGAGATGGGGCATGGGGGATGATAAACACAGATATAAGAGATGCAACGGATGCTGAGAGACTCAAAGGATCAGCGGTAGGCAAATTGGGTGACTCGAAGAGACCGACCGACGATGGTAGCTAGTATAAGAGCATATATGCGCCAGGATGGCACTCCATTCGACGGCGCCGCAATCGAGAGTAACCCGAATAAGTAGTCGGGGGTCAGCAACTGGATAACAGCCAGCTGGGCTGCACGAGAAGTTTAGCAACATACACAGTTCCCAGATTCAAGAAGACCAACCGATCAGGATGCCGAGTGCTTGCATGGCGTACGAAGCGGAGAACCACCAACGCGAGCCAGAGGTTCCAACCGACTCGGCGACAAGACCAAAGACGCCAGCGAGGGTCATGAACACACCGAACATAAGGGTGGCGTGAAAGTCGGTTGCCCGCGTTGACCTACTTGAAGAGTCAATGCCGAGACACTCGGAGCAAACAAATTACTCACGTCGGGCTTGCAGCGCTAGAGGTGCGGCGAAGAGCGAAGAGCATAAGGGTAGAAGGGCATAATGTGACATAGACGAACGACGAAGACGCATAGAAGAGAGTAGAGGAAGACATATTGCTCGCAGGGGGGGAGTGCGTGCTGGTGTGCCAGGTCTCTGTCCCGCTGGTTTATCAACACTCAGGACAAATAACAACAAATTAGATTCAACATGGGACGAGCGAGCACACTTCGAGACCGGCGCATATAATCTGTCCAAATACGCACACCAACATCCAATTGAGGCAGGTCTTCTCCACCAGGCGGATCATGTGGTCCGGCGCCGCCCTGCCGCGTGTAACGGCGGGCGCGGGGTTGAACAAGCTGAGGTATACAGGCGAATACAAAATATATCCAAAACATTCGCCATGAGCAATTAGCCTACCTATTTGGACGATCTTCGGGGACGAACAGATCCCATGATTGACAAGAACTCACTTTGAGAAGTCCAGAACACGGGAGCGCATAGCAACAACCCTCAAAGTAGCTCGGCGCGCGCCACCCCGATTTCAAGTTCGTTCTACCCGTGGAGCTGCATCTTTGAGCGTGCTCGAAGGGGCGGCAGTGAAGTAACTGCAGTATGGCTGAATGAACTAATTTGTATAGAAAATCCCCAGCGAGCCAAGTCGATTGTTAAAAAGAAAGGAGCTTGAATTCTACACAGCCTATCTCTCCGACTTTGTAGATCATTAATGATCTACATGCCTTATCGGGAAGGCGTATTTCTTCGGTAGCAGGACTATTTAATCATGGATACTACAAATACAAATAATGGAAAAGAATGACGAGGTTTAATACAACAGAACCCAGGATCGTAGGGTAGAGACAGTTATTCGGAATGGTGAACTGGTGGCTGGCGAGGTGGATGCTCGTCAACTTTCCTCTCCCTCAAATGTTCGCCTGAAATCGAGTGAGTCGACGATCGTGCTGCTTCAGCACTGCGCTCGCCATGGTTGTGAGCAGGGCTGAAACGAACAGACTATGACAGTAATTTTGTTAGCTAAATACAGATGGTGGCAAATCGACTCACAAGACTTCTCCGATAGTCGCGCATGACGCCCCGATCCCCGCCCTAACGATTACAAAGTCAGATGGTGCAGAGACAAAAGTAGAACTAAGCGTACAACGTCATTCTTGGACCTCCGGTAGTCATGCGGGCGGAACACTTTGGGGTCATCCGAATTCTCTCGAGGTAGCAAAGCGTTCTTGGACATGGAGGTGGTGTTTCCATCTGCGGGCTCAGGATTAATCCCTCGAAGGGCGCGCTTGGAATGCCCCGACTTGGAACCGATCTCGTCAGTGTTTTCACAACAAACTGTTCCAGTAGACAACTTACCGAAACGGTATGAGAAAGGGCGACCCGCTTCATGGGGTTGTAATACCTGAAGAAGGGAACAAGATGCTCCTGGGGTCGCAACATCGCCGTAACAAAGCCGACATCCACCGCTTGGGAGAAGACGGCGGAGATCATCTCCAAGCATCCTTGACGATTTGCCGTGTTAGGCGGAATTGCTGAAGCAAACGGAACAAAATCGTCGGACTTGTATATGGGATATGGATACATAGCCCTCTGGGAAGAGTCAGACGTGTATTTGGCAAGCGAACGACGAATCTCACCGGAGACATTGGAAGTGCAAGGACACCCTGAGAGAGTAATCCCGCGGCAGCGACGGCGCCAATCACACCCAAGTTGCGCATCGTGGAGAAGTGAAAAAGTTGTGGATGTGGATGTTGAGATGAAGTTCGCACCCGCAGAGTCTGGATTTGAACAGGGGCTCGGCTCAACAGGGGCTGCTTAATTACCAAGGAAATCCCTAGAATGACCAATTCGAACTCCTGACCCCTATTACTCATGTGGAGTCTCAACTAAGCGCCAACCCCCTTTCGCGCGCACGGACCTCTCGGTAGAACAATATAAACCACACCTTCCCTCCATTCGCTTTCTCTCATCCACGACCTTCCTTCACGTTCACGACCTCTCACGGACAACACACTCACCCTCGTCGTTCATTTTTACATTCCACTTCTCCACGATGCGCACTTCCACATCGTTCGCCACGCTCGTCGCCTTTATGGCCGTTGCCGGTTCTGCTGCCCCTATTGGCGTAGTAGGGCCGTCCAACTGCGCCGTTGCTCGCGCGTGTGTCCACCAGCACACACGCGACGTCGTTCTCGAGGGCCACTCGGTATGTGCGCATACATTTCGGGATTGTATCATGCTAACCCCTATTCCTCAGACCTCTGTCAAGGACATGGACGTCGTCGTCGTTAGCGAGGCGACCAAGCGCAACGGAGATAACACCCTTTTGTAAGTTTGTGAATTATGGTTGTTCGACCTATGCTGAATCATTTCAATAGCGCCGCCTTGGATATGGATATGGGCAAGACTTCCCCCGATGCGAACCGCGTCCTCGATGGCTTTCCCCCATTCCATGCAGATATGCACCTCGGTATGAACGAGCAGCCTAGCGAGGAGCCTCAGCACCAAGAGGAACCACCGCGTCAAGAGCCACCGAAGGACCAGACTCCCCCACCATCGCAGAACGAGTCCCAGCCTCCGAGCGACGACCCTCAGTCCCAGCCTCCGAACGACGGCCCTCAGTCTCAGCCTGAGCCTGAGCCCCAGCCAGCCTCGTCCGAGCCTCAAGACCATGACAACTCGGATACTGTCGACGCCAATGTCTCGGTTGACGCGTCCAAGTGAGTCCCGTCTATCGTTAAATAATCCTAGGTCTAACGCAACCCGAATTCTTAGTCCCGAGCAAGTCGAGAGCGGTATCAAGTAAGTTGTTCATACTACAAGAACTGGCCAGGCTAACTTGATTATAGGGAGGTTCACGACGAGATGATGCATGAAGTCAAGGACGAGACCAAGAGCGCTATCCAAGAGGTACACGATATGCCGACTGAAGCTCAAACCGGGGTTGCTTCAGCGCAAGGGTGAGCATAACTCCTGTACTGCAGTGTTTGTCGCCGACGCTCAGGCAGGGATATCCATGATGCGGATGAGCGCCTTGACCAAGGCTTGGCCGCTGGAGTCAATGTTTCGACCGGCGATTTGCAGAAACCTGAGCAGGTTGTCGACGAGAAGTGAGTTGGGGTAGTATTATTGAGTGATACATTCTGACCAAACTACCTAGCGACATGGTTGTAGCTCTGGGCACGCCTGAGTCCGGAAATGACAAGGATCTCCTTGACGCCAAGGTGCACAGCGCAAGAGCCCTTTCCGCTTCTGTTGCTCGTCGTTTCCTCAACGTTCTTGGCTGGCTTGCTTGAGGTTCTCATATTGCGCATTCGTATTGTTTTCTTTTCGTATCATGTTTCTGGCATCTCGACCGTCATTTGAATTTGAATCATTGTGAAACTCAAACTTGTTGAATTGATCGTAAGTAGTACAAATTCAAAGAAACAACAGGAGACGCAGCACACCACCGATAGGGGCTTGCCTTGCCAAAAAGTCCATTACCGCTCCTCGACGTTGTTAAGAAGACGCAAGATGCTGATGAAAAGGTTGATAAAGTCGAGATACAGCGAGACTGCACCCATGATGAACTCGTCGGGGCTGAGCTTCTTGGTGATGATATAGGTCTTGGGGAGAGTTTAGACATGGACCAATCAACAAAGAGCGCACTTACGTCGAACACGATATATCCACTAAAGATGAGGCAACCACCACAGGCATAGATGAGGTCCATCGTCTTGCCGAATGGGATAAAGACACCAACAATCCCGGTCATCACTGAAGCCAACATTAGGGACAGACGAGCGAGGTTGGATCAACTACCTACTAAGCACGAGCAGCCCACCAAACAGGTATGGGCCCATTCCCGAAAAGTCATACTTGCTCTGCAGCGTAAAGAGCGTTAGGCCGAGGAACACGCCAACAGTAATCAACCTAGGAACAGTCAGTATTCACAAGAGCGGCATAGTAATTCCGACTTACAAGGCCTGGAGAACGATGACGTTGTCATAATACGAGACGATCAGCCCAACGCTCCAAGACTCGAGCAGTGTAAAGCTTGTCAAGAGCAGGTAGTTGGTCGGGTGCGAGTGGCGCTTCCAATACAGGAGTCCAAGGTTAATAAGGGAACCAAAGAGGGGAATGAAAATGGCCCATTGACTAGTCGTATGTTAGAACATGTAAAACGACGAAATTCATGCCGCTTACTGAGCCTGGACCCATGCTACGGAGCGTTCGCTCGATGCAAACCAGCCAACAACAAAGGTGCCAAGCTAAATGAATATATTAGGTCGCCAGTATTTTAATCAATCGATAAGACGTACAATTTGAGCAAAAAGGATAGAATAGACCTGTTGACAAGTAAGCAGCCATTACGTCTCGGACGGAGCCAAATCACTTGCCTTGCGCACAAACGCCTGTTGAATCTCGGGCGCAGACTCCGAGACAGTCACACCATACCTACGCACCGATGAGCTGGCAGGTCTACGCTTGGATCGGAGCGTACTCACTTGAAATCGTCGGGAAGATCACTGTCGTCACCAAAGGCATGCACGCCACCTGATGACTGACCACGGGTCTCCGCAAGGAGAGGATCGGACGAATTGGAGGCACCATACTGAGTGTACTTTTGGGGACTCGATGGGGCCGGCTGGTAGCCTGGAGGTGCTTGTGGGTAGTTGGACATGGTCGTAGTTGATGTGGGAGGGACGAGAGTGATGGACAGTTGTGGAAGAAGCGCCCAACTGGAGGAGATTGCAAATCAGCCACACAAGTCCAAAGCTGTGCATCTGGAACCTGGTAGAAGCTGCTTTTGACCGTAGCTGAAAGGGATTGTAAGGAAAAGCCTCGATAGAGCGAAGACACAATGTTTGAGCCTATGTTGAACAACATTCAAAAGATTACATTGCATATATGCCCGATCACTGATCTCTTGAGTCTAGGAAAACAGCTCGTTTTACCCGCGAATTCTGCCGCCATCCAAGGCTGAGAATAAATTCAAGCTCATTCAAAGCTGTACAATATACACTCCTAAAAACTATGCGTGAGTTGCTTGGGCTTTTGTACGAGGTTCGGCACACCGAGGCTTCGTCTCTCAATGAATATCAATGTATACTAGGGGTGACCCATTTCCGGCCGCTTTCTTGTTCTGTGAGCTCTGCAGCACTCAGGACAAAGATTGAAGACGTGGAACTTGAATATTAAGATATCTTGGTATCTCACGCACCTTCAACTCTAGTCTGAAATATTTTAGACGTAAGATGCGTGAACACCAGCTCAGACAATCCAAGAGAGCGTGGGCCCACTTTTGGCCAGCCTCGGAAACAAGGATCGTTATCGGATGCGGTCGGCTGTGCAGCTTTCAGCCAGCGAACGCCAGTTGCGGAATTGTCGTCTAACTATCTTTAGCATAGTCTTATTGGTCCTCCTACGGAACCAACAGGCTTTCCGGCCGACTCAAGTACCGTAGCATACCGGGAAGCCGGCCGGGACCGTGAAGCCGGCCACCCAGATTTTCTCCAGACTCTCATATATAAACATGCTTCATTATATTTACAAACTTTGAACCGATCTTGATCAAGACATTCAAGATATTTAGCTTCAATCTACTGGCTTGGTTTTGGAGCCTTGGCACTTTGACTACGACGGGTGCAGAAACCCGGCTCGGAAATTTCAGAGTCCGAAACCGGATGTTAATCTGGACTCCGAGAGAGCTTAAGCCGTAGCTGGAAGTGATATAACAACTATATGCGCATGTTTTATAGTGCATTTAGCCTTTAAAACTTTGATACCTACTTTGGCAGCTCAAGGACAGTTGCTTGAATGCGGCATGTCGTGACACTAAGCTGTCTACGTATGCCTTGTAAGCGTGTAGAACTAGGCAAGATACACTCCAACGTTTGGAAGTAGCTATTTCAGACGACATAGAACTTAATGTGCTCCGCTCAACTAATTCCCGGCCACCTAAGGTGTCTGTTGAGCATGTGAACCGTTTCCACCTGATGCACCTCAAGATATGCATGTAGCTCTGCTAGACACTCCTCTAAGATATTTTATCGAGCTCCCACTTAATGCCTAATGCCTGTTCGTATGAATCATCCTTGAATTGTGTAGTGCTCTGTTCCATGACGAGGGGGAAATCACGTGGCCGGCTTCCCGGTATTTGCTAAAATCCCGGGTCTACACTGTCACCCTCGTATCTCAACGCAGTATGAGATTAAAAATACACAAGAAATGCGCTTTCATACTCAGGAGGCAGATATACATATGTGCTTAAATATCTTGGAAGACACACCATTCTGCCAGGTACTAGTGGTGAGATGACGAAATCCGGCCGGTTTCCCGGTATGCTACGGTACATTAAACTCAAGTAAGTATCTAGTATATTAGTATGACCACTCCCGGATAGTAAGGGAGAGCTATCTGGCTACCATGTTCACTTGCAAGTAGAATGTATCGCATGTTTTCGGATGGTTTTCTGCAAAATTCTAGCCTTCGGAGTTTCACGGATGCGCTTCAGCTCTTGAAATGGGCCTTGTATGCTCTATAACCTCGCTACTACGTGGACATTTGCCACCAAATTTGACTCATAGGTAAGGACGAATGCCTCGTACGTGCCAGTATTTTATTTGTATTTTTGAACCCCCTACACACTCGGAAAATGCAGGACTGGCCAAAGGTGGGCCCGATTTTGGGGTGGCCGGAAATGGGTCACCCCTAGTATTATATGCAAAGAAACTTCATATGAGTACATGGTTTGTGACGTGGGGTAGAGGCGCTGGGAGATAGGGAGGCCCGCTGGGCGAAGCCCAAGTGAAGTGGGTGCGCTTGATGAGCGCTCCCGGGTTCTGCGAGACGCTAGGGCTCGGGTGGGCGGTCATCGTACCAATGCCCGCACGATAAATCTCGGGAAGCTGAGAAGAGAGTATGGAGGATAGGATAAATAAAACAAAAAATTACGTGCAGCCGTACGTATTCTATAAATCGTGTGGTCGTATCTAAGTCAGCCTTGTGATTGGTTCGCGTGTCGTGTGCATAGGATCGACTGCGCCCCAGTAAACATATACCGTACAACCCCGGGAAGTGTGCCACCCCCCCGGAAGTAGGCCACTTGCCTTTCCCCCGTGTTTTGGTCGATTCGAGCATAGATTGAGGCCTCTTTTATGATTCAATAACCAGTAGGAGCTGTGCAACACAAGAAAAGGTTTAGAAAAAGCGCATAGAACCAGTTAGAAAAATAAAAAGGGGGAGATTTAGCTCGAATCTGCATATATCGCGTTAAATCTTGAGTTTGAAGTGGTGCATCCGCCCAGAGCAAGCTCGGGGAAGCTATAAAGCCCCCTCAATACTCTACGTAGACTTTTATGGCTGCGTATGCATTTCTCGTGTCAACCATTCAATGGGTGGTCTGCTGGGGGGCAGACACCTATCACCCCAAATGCCGAAAAGCGTTCCGCTTGGGGTAAGAGTGTGTATTGAATCAGTCTAGTGTATATTATATATGATATTAATAGCTCATCTTTTCTAGGTGCACGCTCCTTTCCCGGATACACATTTACAATCGACGAGATGCTAGCTAGAAGTAAGTTTGGTGATATTCAGCCTTCTCGCTTTCTGTTCACCAAATACCTTTCTGGGATCGTAGTCATTTAGAATAAGATTGATTGCCAGTATCAAATATCTGCAACACATCTGTGATGTTGCTCGGGAATCCTAGAACGATAATGTGGCTTTCATGTGTAAAAGTCACGTGGCCCACTTCTACGGATTTGGACCTCCATGGCCAACAATTTTAAACTGTACACCACACACGCGGAAATAGTCCAAATGCTCCAAAATTTTGCACAGTTGAACTACGTACGCTAATATATGTTTATGTCGAAAATCTAAGTATTTGGTCGACTATTCGGAGACTTATGATCAGAATAAGATTAGCCGGCCGACTTTGGGAGGTTGTACGGTATCGCCTTTGCAGGCCACGTCGATATCCCACACTTTAACGTTTCCGATAATCGCTGTAACCAGATGAATTCTCCAGTCTGATTACATCACCTCGCGTCGAGACATGACAAATCCCATCTCCAATCCAAGCATTTGACTGTACCGACCCGAGGCTGTCAAAACTTTTGAATCGCCCAACTTGCGCTAGGCCGCCTAGCATGTTTCCAAAGCCGACAAAAGTATTCCCGCTACCCGATTTGAACGAATGACCTCGTCATACCAATATTACGAAAGCAAATTGCCGGTCAATTCGGCTGAAATTTTGGTACTAGTGACGCGCTCTACCACTGAGCTAAGCGGGAGTTATGATATGCACGTGCGTAAGATTTATGTTATCTGCTACTATACTAACTCGTCAGCATGCAAGGCAGCCCAGCTACCCAGTACACCAAACAGCAGCTCCACGACAGAAGCATAAATCAACACACAAATGTCCCAAATTACCTTGCTGTAGATGACTACATTAAATTCTGCTTCCTGTAATCATCGAAAAATGTGATCAACGGTACCACCATCTTAGGCAAAACTAGAGTGTATGCGCTGGGTTGGCTCTGGTGGCGTCGAGCACGTTCGCAGTTTATTGTTTAACCGATTCTAGTTGGCCCATTGCGACTGCCTAACGCTGCCTAACGTCAACTATTGAGTGATGTTGAAGCACGACCCTAGAAACTTCGCGCTTCACGATACACATCGAACCGGAATGGATGCATCGGCAACAGCCAAGTGTATGCGCCTCTATGCTAACATGTGTAACACATTGCCTCATGACATTGAATGTTGGAGCTACATATCCAGAAAATATAAAATCATGTACAATACAAAGCAAGATGTGCAAAGCAAGAAATAAATGTTCAAGATACTAGTCGTTGGCACAAGCATCGGCAAATCCGTCGACTGCAACAGTCTCCCGCTCCCGCTCTGCCGCACGCTTGACGCGTTCTACATCGCGCTTAGATCGTTTCAGCTCTCGCTCCCATAGGGCCATGGCTTCTTCTTCCTTGACTCCTGCCGTCCCACCCGCACCTGCGTTACCGAGACCCCGTAGTACGTCTTCCTCACGTACGCCCTCAGCCAAGCCAACGAGCGGTTCTCCGGCTCCTGCAGCACCCTTTCTCCGACTAGGAGTGCCACGGCTCGGGGTCGTCCCGGCACTTGTTCCGATAACACTAACGAGCCCACTAGTTTCCAAAACGCCGAGTAGGTCTTGGAATTCGCTCCTTGAGACAGGCGCAAAGGCACCATCCGAAGTCAGAATAGCAGAGTACGCCGCGTGAAGTGCGGATGCCTCATACATCTCGGACTCGCCCACTCGACCGCGCTTGGTGGGAGAACCTTGCACAGCAGCACGACCTGTCCTACTCGGCGTACGGGGGGCAGCTTTGCTTGGGGTTCGCAAAAGATTGTTGGCAGACTTTACTGGAAGGAGAACCAGACCGGCAGCAGCACGTCGTCGTGCAACGAGAATAGAAACGAGCACAAGGCGAGCTTGCATGCCCAGCCCACGGGCATTGCCAACAGCTTGGCCTCCCGCAAGTCCATCGCGTCCTCGCAGGGCGTCGAGAACGTGTTTCATAGTAGCAATTCCACCGCTCGTAGGTCCAGCCGAGGGGCCGGCCGTTTTGGAAGGAGTGGTTGGCGCAAACGGATTGACTTCCCGCTCGGCGAGTTCGATCGTTCGTCGGACAGCGTCCAGTGCTGCGCGCAGATCGCCGGTCTGTCCCGCGACCTTCTTGGCAAGAAAAGTTAGAGCGGTGGGCGCGATGACGAGAGATGCGCCCGTCGAAGCTGGTGCAGCCAAAGGATTAGGCTTGCTCAGTGTTGACAAGGTAGCCAAACGTCCTTGCACAATCTTGACGATATCCTCGGCTGTATAGGCTGGCATATCTAACGTGAGGAAATCGGTAGACTGAATCTTTGTCGATTGAGAATCAGAGGCGCCGAGAGTGAGCGTGTTGGAAATGCCAACGATACGGAGGGCCGATGGTGCCGACTCTGCTACAGCAAATATGGAAGAAAGAGCTGAGGGTGTTTGAAGAACAAAATCGAGCTCGTCAAGCACGACGACACTACAAAAAGGTCAATACTGTGTTCACTTTTACGACCAAGATTGCTCACCATTTTACACCCGCAGTTTTCAGAACTGTTTCAAACCGCTTCTTCTCCGAGCCGCTAGCTTTCCCTTTTGGACCTCCAAAGTCGCCTTCTTCAAGTACTCGGGTCCACACAGAGCTCTCCTCCTTCAAGCCGGTACAGTTGACGTATATTCCTCGCAGATTATCTGCCGCAACATCCTTTAGGATTTCACTGACAAGAGCGGTTTTACCAGTCCCAGGAGCACCTGAAATATAAGCCGCAGAGAATTGGGCTTCATTGGGAGACTCGGTAACGAATGTCGACAAGAAACTCGTCAAAACCGTCCGCTCCTTTTCTCTTCCAATAACTTCTCCTGGGCCGGGGCGAAGCAGTGCGCGTGCGCGAGCATGAAGGCTAAGAGTGATCGTGGGTGGTGTGGCGGGAGGAGTAAGCTGTAACCGCGATACTAGAGAAGGGAGTGGGGCAGGCGTAGGACCAGTCTGTGCTGTTTTCTTGATCGAGGATTTCCTGGATTTAGGAGCCGGCTTGGGAGGTGTTCGAGTAGGGGAGGGCAGCCGAACTAGTTGTTTGGCTACGATCAACAAGGTATGAACACTTGTAGAGAATAACACAATAAATCAATTTACCAGACTTTTGGATGACGTTTCCATCGCCCTCTTCCGCTTCCTCAACGTCAACATCATCGGCCTCTTCGTGCACAGCAGCCTTTGCCTGTGCCCTAGATTTGCGCTCTGGAGTCGAGCGAGGGTCGTTTTCTTTACCAATAACAAGGCGCACAGCAGTACGAGGGCGTTTGCGAGCAGGAGATAAGACCGAAGAAGGTGTTTTGGGGATCTCCTTGGCCGGGCGCATTGGTGAAGAAGCGATTTGCGACCGTTGCCGTTTGCCTAGATTGGTCGACATAGTTTACTATCTTTAAATAAATGTTGTTTTTGTGTATTGTGCAGTTGTTCAAGAGAAAATATCGACCTCCCAAGACCAATCAGTGCAGGGCGGAGTGAAGCGTGAGGAGGGGTGGGGAGATGTGGTCGCGGAGGGATGTTGTGTATGATTTCAGATCCACGGGTCAATAAAGAAACGCGCTTGGACTTGGCACGTGATCGCGACATAGGCCAAATCTCGATTCGTGATAGCAAGCACAATCAGCCTGCATTCATTCAGGTCATACAGCCGTGTACAAGCTCTTGGTCTAATTCAAACCATCCATGAATATCACGAGTGCGTCCAATTCGGATCGCGCTTTTCAGCAAAGGCTGACATTCCTGCATACAGATAGAGTGGATCAGTAAAACTGGGTAGACCTGTTTGAGAGCAGCGAGCCGATCACTTCTTGTGATGGAGTTCAACCTGATTAAAATGAACCGATCATGTTGCCGTCCCCATCGCGCCCCAATTGAGAACTCCATCACA
>JAYRCO010000200.1:0-39491 GCA_037042815.1 Ceratobasidium papillatum | reverse complement strand
ATCATAACCCTAGTCTCCCCAAGGCAGACTGATATCACCAAAGAACGAGACAGGGAGACAGGTAGATATCAGTCTGCTCGGAGAACCACGTGTTTACTATGTGATACCCCTTCGTAGATCTCGGAGTCAGATTCTGTCTTAATGGAGGTTTTCTCGGCCTCAGCCGAGCGGATCCAGCCGCCGGCGCTTTGTAAGCATCAGACACGTGGTTAAATGCATTAGTCCTAATACTTGAACAATAAAAAGTCTAGGTGAACGAGTGGTTGTGCGCACTATGTCTAACACTCTAAACTCATCGTCCACGTTCTCCACTTCTACTATGCTGCTATGGAGTATCATATCCCCTGCGATATGCCTGAAGAGGAGAAATTATTGGCACTTGACCGAATTGCCAGGGAAAGGTTTAGCCCGAGTCTCACGCTTAAAGAATGGCAAAGACAGGCAGCAAAAGAAATACTCAGCGGAAACGATGTTTTGCTTCTTGCACCTACGGGAGGCGGCAAATCTCTGTTGTTCTATTTGTATGCACTTGCTCGGCCGACTGAGTCCATAATTGTTGTGGCACCGCTCAAAATGCTTGAAAAGAACATGGTAAGTCCACCGACTATAAATTAAGAGCAAAAGGCCTTAGCATACATGCAGGTACAAAATCTAACTCAAAAGGGCATCCCGGCGGTTGCCTTGAATGCAGACACCATATCGCAAGCGCACCACGAAGGCCGCAATATTTGGAGCGAATGCAAACAAGGGGACTACCGAGTTGTATTGTGTTCACCTGAGCTCCTGGCTGAGCCCTCGATGAATGAGCTTTTGGGCCATGAACCATTTCGACACAATGTCCGACTAGTTGTAGTGGATGAGGCTCACCTGATTCCAACTTGGGGGGGAGATACCCCCGGTCGACAAGCTTTCAGACGTGCTTTTAATGCAATCGGAAGTCTTCGCAGTCGCCTTGATAGCGACCACACTGTCTTCCTGGGTTTGTCCGCCACCTTAATGCCTGGTAAACCGGTCAAAACCGTAGAAAGGTCGCTGGGATTTGGTGCGCAGGGGTACAAGTTCATTCGGTTAGACTGTGAGCGAAAAAACATATACATCATTGTCCGGCGAATACGAGAAGGATCGGGTGACGGTACCTTTCGAGATCTCTCCTGGGTACTGCAGGAGTTGCTTGATGCTGTGGAGAACGATCCTAGGCTAATACCAAAAACAATTATCTATGTCGACAATATATCAAAAGGCTGGCAAATAGTACTCTACCTTCGACGGCTACTCCCTGCTTCACTTCAGTCTCGAGCGGACGAAATCATTCGTCACGTGCATTCGTCAACATGCACAACTTGCAAAGACGAGATACTTGCCTTATTTTCAGATCCAGGTGGCTCAATACTCCGTGTAGTTGTTGCAACAGACGTGTTTGGGTGTGGAATTGATATTCAAGATGTGATACGAGTCATCATCTTCGGAACTCCTCGTGATCTTGACTCGGCATACCAACGCTTAGGTCGACTGGCCCGGCTTATAGAGTTTGGCTGGGGCTACATCTATGTCAATGCGGGCCTCTGGGACAAAACTTGTACACACCTAGGCGTCGTAGATCGATTTCAGTCCAAACGTGTCCGGGTTTCGAAGGAGAGCGCTGACTCTAATGCTGAACCGTCGGTCTGTCCTCACTTCCTAAAGGTACTCGAGGCCCACCTTCAGGATCGTTGTCTCAGCAAGGTGATCAACGACCTCTACGAAAACTCGAAGTCTGGCCCGGAGGCTAGATGCCAGAGATGTAGTGGGTGCGTGCTTGACAAGCTTCCTGAGCCACCCGCAAAAAATGCTCCAAAAAGACGGGCACCACCCTCGATGTCTTGGCTTAAAAAATCTCGGACACGTGGGATAGGGCGAATCAAGAAGGAGGCGACTGACAATGCACGCCGAAAACTCGCCGCGACTGTTACCGATTTGTTTCTGAGCATTCCCGTGGACGAGGTCTCGGTATTCGATGACCCAGACGATTTCCTACCCGAGTCCAAAATCAACGAGTTAGCAAAGCGTATGCGTGATCTAGATACCGGAGATATGATACATAGAGCGTTAGGCAACGACTGGAAGCTCTGGGACTCATACGGCGAGGATTTAGTGGCCGAAGTTCTTCGTATACGAGGCGAGCTATTGACCGAGCACGAAGAAATGCGATTACGAGGCGCACAGGTGGACGAAGGCGATGAGCGAGAGAGATGCGATGTCAGTGATCCGGAAAGTGAATGTGAATACGAGGAAGAGGAGGAATTAGGGTCTGAACCGGACTCACAAATGCAGGTAGTCGAGAATCCTCCGCCCTGCTGTTCTATCAACCGACCTCGTTTAATCCTGCGCCTTCGTCCGCCTCAAACCGTTAACCGCATGGAAACGTGATTAGCTACATACATTAGCTACTCTAAGCTACTACTTGACTTAACAAACAGTGAGTAGAGCTGCTGGATTTGTACGTAGGGAGACTTACGTATGGCTCAAAATAAAAGGTACTACGAGGTTACAAAATGCACCTAGAGCGAAGAATATAATTTCACACACACACTGTACCTTCAAAAGAAGCCTCCTTGAAGATTCAGATACACTCTGGCGCAGATATATTAATCAAACGTCGATGTAATTCTTATTCTATACATGTCACCTAAATATCCTGTCGCTGCAGCTAGGCGTTAGCACGTGCATTTAAAAAGAGTGGTTAAATCGACCCACATTATACTGAGAGTTAAGAAAGCCAATCCTCTTCCGCTCACCAAACCGGCTCCCCACTATTTCCATCCTCCAAATCTGGTTCTGGTACATCGCCTGGGATAAGCTGGCCATCGATAAGTATAGCCGGCGCTGGAGGCTCAAAATCCTCATCAACGGCATATTCCGCATCTTGCTCAATATTTTGGTCTGAAGGGGCAACGTCAATACCACCTAGGTGAACGGTCCGGCGGATGAAATGGTTGACTTTGTCGGGCATTGATCGACGCCCTTCCCGGAGATTGTCACGTGATACATAACCAAACGATCGACCAGCTATGAAAGTGTGAATACGCTCACGCGCTAAGGATCCAAGCAGTTGATTGAGCGTAGCGGAATCCTTTAGAGCGCCATGCGATGAGTTTGCGCTTTTCAGATTGAGGGAGTTGTGAACAGCTGAGCGTGTATGCGTGAACCATCGAATGTTACGAGACACAACGTTTTGGAAAAAAGATCCTTCGAAATCTTCGTCGCGGCGCTGTACTTTTCGCTTGAGCTCACCAATGTGATGCTCTTGCATGAGGTCCATCGGCATCCAGCATCCCTGTAGACCGCTTAGGTTACATAGCCAGTTATCCTTTATGACAGTCTGTAGTGCCTCGGGGAACTCAAACAGGAAGCCAGAGGCGAGATTGAGAAGTTCAGTCGCATACTTGGACTTATTGGAACCAGTGAATGTAAATTGCCAGACCTGTGCGCATATAAGCATAGAAAGGCAAAGAATGTGCGCATCACTTACCGCCATGACTTGCATAACTCGACCAATGTCCCCGTCAGCCACACTCCACACAAACTCACGATGTATTAGGCTGTCTCGCATACGTAGAATGCTGTTTGCTAGGCAGGCGTCACCCCTAAATTCCTTGTCTTTTGATCGTCCAGCAGCTGTACCTTAACCCGACTATTGTTTAAGGTACAAAGAATAACGTAGTAGAAGCAAATCACTGCACCATTAAACGTTGCTTTAGGGCCATCCCAAGCTTTATCGGAGGTAAGGGCAATTGTATATGCTCGAGAAGTCGCCCAACGTGTGACAAGCTGCTTTGCAAGGCCAAATAACTGTTCTGCCGTTATGGGATCTTGTGTGGTTCGAAAATGAGTATCTAGATCGTCTACACCTAGCAGGAGTCTTAGATTAGGATACAAACTCTTAGTTAATGTCTATGTACTAGAGAAAGATACACAAACCTCCAGCAATCAATCACATCAGCCTCTAGGGTGTCAAAAACAAGGCGCTGGGCGGGATAATAATCTGGCCGGTCGATAGGTTTGACTTTTCGACCCAAGAGCGCACAGTTGTGCCAGAGAGTTGATGGATCTTGACTATTTGGAACACCCCAGTAAGTCGACACGACTCGAGCTAAATCCGCCCAACCCATGTGCCAAAGCTGAACGAGAGGCAAGACCCATTTGAAACTCGAGAATCCGTGTTTGCAAGAGCTCTCGAGCGCAATTAGATTGCGCAGTTTTTCGATCATGCCAAGGTCGCCACCAATAATTGTCAAAACCTCATTCACTACCTCCGGGGGTAGACAAAGCTGGTGTAGCAACAAATTGTGCAAGTTATTACGGCAGCCCTCGGTGGAGCCCTCATCAATTGAGGTGGTAGATAAAGGATGGACCCGAGTCTTATGGCCATCAGGCATGCGATGGATAGCGTAAGTTGAGCGAAATTCTTTAGTTACATAGGCTCGGAATTGAGCAAGAGCTGGGCAATGTGAGATTAGGATATCTAGACAGTGTAAGGCCATGACAGAGCTCAGATGTTGCTGATCTATGCGAGCCCAGAGCATATCAGCTGTCAACCCAGCACGCAGTTGCTTCTGGCGGGCTTCGAGAAGAGGTTTGGGGTCGAACGCATCAGGGTCATAATTCAATATCTCGACGAGTGTAGATGCAGCGCCAGACATCATTAGATTTTGTTGGCCTAGTCGAGGGTTGAAAAATATTCGGTAGCGGTTGATGTTGTCAGTGATAATCAAGAAGCGTCGCAAAGCCGCCAGCTCTTTGGTCGTGAGAATTGATGCCTTTGTAAGTGTTTGAAAGAGATCTGTCACAGTACTGTATGCTACGGTGATTCCCAATCGGCATAGAACCTGATAGACCTGTACAGGGGCCGAGCATGAGAACAGCCACAAACCCAGGATCTTCTGCAAGTAGTTTGCTTGCATGTTCCGAGTTGCTGCGATCATCATTATCGCCACTACAGCAACCTACAGCAGCAATTTAAAAAGCTACCAGCTGTTTATTTTCAAGAAAACTCACTGTTACCGGGTCCCTTTTGCTTGGGTTTACTTTGGTCACCTGCGATGAATGACTAACAGAAACAGCTTGGGTGCGGGAAGGGGAGGTGGCGGATTGCAAAAGCAGTTGAAATAAAATTGGAGCTTTATCTTTGCAGATGCATTCCAGGTCTGCTAGTGAAAATTGAACTACTTCCTCCCAGTTCTGCTGGTCAATTGAGAGCCGCAGCTCAGTGGTTTGCGTACTTGTGAGTGCAGCTAGCTCCGAAGACACCTGAGCCAGAACTATCTTTGTAGCCCATTCAATTATTTGGTGACGAGCTATTTTCTCAGTTTTGTTGGCTAGATCTGTGCGACTGGGGATGCTGTCCGGGTTATCATAGATAGCCGAGAGGAGATCGGATACTGCATACTGAGAGCTTCTGTATGATCCAGAGAGGAAGCTCGAGACAAATTTTGCATGTGTTTTACTTCTAGAATAAGATTCAGAGCGATTAATTTTGTATTCCTTTGAGTGTCGGAAATCTGAGAATAGTAAACAGAGGAATTTCCCCAAGGACCAGCCATAAGATGAGATGAGACCCAATATGTTATCTAACTTTTGTTGCTCGGTCTCAGGAGATTTCCTTTTCGCCGTCTTCTCCGCAAAAACAGGCTCGTATTCCATATCTTAAAAGGGGGATACACAGAAGCAAGGGAGGATCTACAGGGATGATGAGATCACATCGGCCAATTATCTCAGCAACTTGGCCGATCTCTGTGGAAGCGCCGAGGGTCATCCGCTCGGGTCAGCGGATACCATCGGAAAAGGCCTGCCGAGCTGCCGAAGGGGTATCAGCTATTGGATGGATCCACTCTCGTCACTAGCTACATAACCCCATCTGACTCTGATCTTTCCCCCCTATTCTAATACCCCTCATGATCCCTCATTATCCATCACTCATGATACATGCTCATGATCACGACCATGACGCCTCTTGACACCCCCTCATGACACCTGGTTATGATACCTACAAACGACACTCATTATATTAGTGATTTGACATACCAAATATAGCTGGTGCATAATTGGTTCACAATCAAACAGCTGATTAACAACCGCCATTTCAAAAGTAGCTTGCATGACGATGTTACTCAAACTAGCCAAAGCCATCTGATTTGCGCATATTATGTACATTACATAAGCATCAAACAACAAGAAACATTATCCGACCGAATCTGTTAGTAGACCACGACCTAAATCAGCTACGAGAAATATGCAGAACTGAGTTAATAAGCAACTAAGCGGCACATAAGAGCACTCACCACTAACGGCGAGCTGTCTTGAAGCACATGCAAGGGCATGAAGGAGGTGGGCAAAATCGAGGGGAGACGGCGAGTTGGAGGAGGGAGGGCGAGGATTAAGTACTCGAAGGAATAGGTGTAAGTAAACGTATCGAGCGCCGAAGGACAATGGGACCTTGGAAAAATGGCATGATCACTTGTCGGCATTCGAATGATCCGCACGGGCTCGGTCGAAAGAGCGGCGCGACTATTCAGCGACGGTACCGAAGCATCTGTGCTGCCAAATCGGAGTACTCGAAGCGGCGGGGCAAGTAAATAAAACGTACCTATATAGCACTGGCTGATCGTAGGTTGCATGTTCCACTATGTGCGATGGTGGTTATTGCACAGACCAGCCTTGTAATGCTCAGTGGGATCAGGGACAAACGAATGAGCAAGTTGGTACGAGGGCAGGACGGTCAAACTTACATGGCGCAAAACTCGTAACCACTACGCCATGGGCGGCAATCGCTCTGATGGACAGACGTGCTTCGCAGGGGCCGTCATATCGTTCGAGGGTAAATTAGCGTGGCTTGCGGCGGCATATAGCGGTTCTGGTACCCTTTTGGACATTATTAACCTGGGTACAGTTCTGCACGAACCCGCGTCGTTAAGTTAGCACACAAGAAACAAAATAATCGAGAGACTGAAAGGAGGTACGTACACATTCGAGTAGTTAGTATGTTGCGGTTGGTGGACTTTAGCAATGATCGAGCATTCCATGATTCGAGAGTAAGATGGTTGAAGTCAGATTAGCGCCAAGCACTCGGCGGCCGGGTTGACCGCCAATCTTCGGGCGTGCACAGCCACGGTTGTACGCCGATCCGTTCCGAACCGACCGTTTGTGCATAAAAGTGAACCTCTTTTGCTTGTAAGTCTCTTCCCCTGAGAGACGGTGAAGAACGGCTCGCACGGGTAGTAGAATTGGCTTAGTATATCCGGGCAGGTTTGCTGCTTAGGATGGACTAATGATTTGTGCAAATCTGTATCTACATATAAATGACTGCAGACAGATATTTACTCAGCCATGATAAACGCGAATCCTACTGGTGTAAATGTATAGTGTCAACAAAAGCAAAGATTCCGGACACAAGGGTATATGCACATTCTAATTTAGCACAAAATGATAATTGAAACAGAAGTGGATACTGACACAAAAGTCATGACACTAAGCCGTGATGCTAGGGTCATGATATGGAGTTATGAGAGATTATGAGTGTCCATGACCCTCTGATCTTTCCCCCGGTCTAATGACACCCGGGTTTTTTCCTGAGGTACACCCATGTGATGACCTCCGACTATCTTGATAACTTCGCCTTGCTTCGAAAGAAATACTATGGACAAACTTCTACTCTAGAGATATACGAGGACCAGGTAGAAGACATGGAAGATCTTGCTCGACGTATTGCCCAAGCGAGCATTCCAGAGCGCGCGGATGTCACGATGACCGACATCAGCAATCAGCACGTGATCGGAGACTCACAAGTGGCTAACAGCAACCCCAACATCGATCCAGGTACGAGGCACCACTTGCGTTATCTTTGAGTACCAACCAAAAAACTGATTTAATGGTACAGATAGTACAGGAATTAACGGAGAAATAACAGAGGGCAACCAGAAGGAAGACGACATAGAAGAAGACGACCTGACATTGGACCAATTAGCAGACACATTTGACGGTCTTCAAATAGGGCTACTATGATGGAAAAGAGCGACGGGGTGCTTTGGGCGCCTTTATCTTGATGGTATACTGGTCAAGGGCCTCCGATTTAGTTATTGGTGAGTTGGTCGCTTTTTGAGCTGTTTTATTTCCTCGCTTTCCCTTCGGCGTGGCGTTCAGCGCACCCTCAATCGACTCCTGTTTGACTGCTACGGCTTCTGACCCCCCTGCTGCGCTGTCGGGCTCGGATTTAACTCTCGGAGATTCGGGGTTGGTTGGTGCAGAACTTCGAGTCTTTGTGGCTCGAGTACGAGCTGGCTGGTTTTCCTGCTTAATCCTGGCCTTCTCTTTTCGCTCCTCAGCCGATTTTCTCAACTGCTCCGCCCTCAGTGCTACTTTGGCTAATTTCTCTCTCCGTGCCAGGTCCTTCTTTCCTTCCTTTGCTGCCTTCTTTGCCACGGGGCCGTATTGCGCTCTTACCTTTTGTTTCCATCGTTTCTCCTGTTCGTATTTGACTATTGCAATAACTTCTTGACCCCAGCGCCGGTAGTGTGGCCATTTTGGCGATATATTCTCGAAGTCGGAGATGAAAAGAAGCCTAGGGTGTCGAGCGATGGATGTCAACGTCTTGTCGGGTAATATGTAAGTTTCTGGTATGTCTGTATCCTTGAGGTCTTCGTCAGTCCTTCGCTTTCGCCTCCTCCACTCGCGCAATGCGTCCTCGCAAGTAGCTCGCTCAGCCGGGCGGAGCCACGTGATCCGTTTTGACGCGCTGCTTGCCACCGGGTCCTCAGCCATCGGCACGACTTGGACAGGTACGTCTTGATTCAACGATTGGACCGACTGCTTTGCAAGACAGTTATCGCACAGAGTGCATGGCACATTTGTCGAGCGAGAGGGATTGTCGTATTCAGCATCGAGATATGCGATTCGGCATCCGGTGTGTCCAATAAAGTTGAGTAGAGCTCGCGTGTATGTCTTCCTGCGACGCTGTACTGACTTTGCTGCAGCAGGTGAGGTTTCGGAGACCTCAGCTACCTCGTCTTCCTCGTCGAGGTTGTCTTCAATTTCGTCCCGGCCATCATCCTCATCATCCCTCACAGGTTCGTACGCCTCTGCTTCGCCGCCTGCAGCCCTATTATCCTCTTCGAGCGGGGTAACCTCGTTACCCTCATCGTCCTCACCCGGCTCGCTGTCGTTATCGGAAACTCCAGCGACGTCTTCCGCAGTACTGGAAATTTCGCTGGGTTCTTCGGCCAGTGGGCGTGTGGTTTGCTCCTCTTGGCGCTTTCGGGCCTCCTCCGCCTTTAGCTTGCCTACAAGCTTTGCTACCGAGGGCTGGACCATCAGAATCGCTCGACAAACAATATCAGCCAGACGAGCGCCTCGACCAGCGCGTTGGAGCCAGGTGAGTAACGAATCTGGGGTTAAGAAGTTGATAACAAGCCCAATGTTTTGAAAATCAGCGCCCTGCATTTTCAAAGTGTTAGTATAGCTATAGGGACACCCAGTCAACTACATACCATGGTGAGCGATTCTGTACATATTAGAATCCAAAATATCCCAAGTTTGAACCCCTCCGCCAGGACTTTCTTAGCAAGATCGCTTCTGAAAGCGTGATAGAGCTGTATGCGATACCGATTTGATGGATCGACATGCTTGCGGAGAGAGTTGAGTACGATTTGGCCGAGGGCGCGGGAGTCCACAAATACGAGCGTAGGCACAGGTTTTGTACCCGACAAAACATACTGATGAATTTCGTCGACAGCACCGGCAGAGCCTTTGAGAAAATGGACGATAAATATGATGTTATGGCGGAAGTTTCCGAGGATGGTTTCAAGCGAACCGTTGCGGAATGCGAGTGTTTTTTGGATATTGGTGCGTATCTCTTTGTTTGCTGTCGCTGTCGCTGCAATAACGGGTGTATTTGGAGGTAGGATTCGACGTAATCGCCCGGTATTTGCATACAGTGGCCGAAATCCGGTCTCTGACCAACTAGTCATAGCGTGCGCCTCATCCACCACGAGGATATGCGGTCGTTTAGATAACTTATTCGATCCAAGCGCAGGTCTCAGCTTGTTCGATGCCATCATCGATTCAATGGACGACAGAACGACTTGATATCGACCTTTTTTTACGTCCTGGATCATGGGAATAACGGAGTGAGTTCTTGAGTTATCTTTCAGCGCTGTGCTTACCTCCAGCATATTTGGGTAGGATGTCACAGAATTGACGGCAATGGCCCTCAGACCCCAATCCCGAAACTTTTTGGCCTGCTCCATCTCGATATAATTCAGAGGCGAGACAATCCAGACAAGAGTCTCGGGGCGCACAAAACAAGGCATGACGAACGGCAGCGTCTTTCCGTAACCGGTCCCGGCAATTAACAGTACGTCTTTTTGACCACGGTAGAGCGCGCAAGCAACGCCAACTTGCCACGGGTGGGGTTCAAATTTGGTTGCCTGTCTTGTGGCCTCGATAAAAGTCTCCTCTAATGTCTTCGGGCCCGCTGGGACAACTCGGTTTTCTGGCTGTTTAACTATGTGAGACTGGGCATCTATCGCTGCGAGGTCTTCGGGGGTAAGGTTCATATCCGCAAAGTCCTCCGACATACTCTCCCACAAATCTTCGGAGCTCTGCGGTTACGTCGAGGTGAGTACGCTCTCCGGCCAAGAAAATGTTCAAATATATGCACTGACCTGTGCCATTTCAGGATCATCTAGGTCAGGAAAGATATGGTTTTGGGCTTCTCTGGGACTCTGAGACTCGTCATTGCTACTAGGACTCATGCTGTACAATGTCAAGTGAAAGAAATAAAAGTTTTTCGAGACCGAGGTCCAAGCATAAGCGGGGTTTGAACGCGAACCGCTCGGCGCTTAAGCTGATCTCCACGCCCGACATAGGAAACGTCGGCCTCGCGCAGCCCTCGTTGCCCTCCGGGATCATACAGGAAAATTGAATCATAAATACGGCCGTATTATTTCGAGGCTGAGCTACAATACAAATTTTAGATCTCTCAAATTGGCTCTGATTTGAGTGAGCACTTGACGCCAAGATCTACCCCCTCTTTGGGGCCGAAATGTACCAAGCCTCCTGGTGAGACTTGTGCTGCCCTGACTTTGCCTCCCAAAAACAAACAACATCCAAACACAAAATTGCACCGCCACCTACCTCAAACAAGCACGAGTCACACCAGAGAGGCTTGGATTCCAGGTAAGGGTTAACTGAGAAAATTCTATTCGAGGTAGGTTTATAGTACTATTTTATTTTATTCTGCAAAGAAACAAGAGTCCAACGCTTCGTAGACGTGGAGGATTGACCTTGCTGACAACCTATTATCAAATCAACAAGCATGTGTGGATACTCTGGAGAGTCTAATGCTAGTTTTGGGTCCCCCCGTTGGCCATTGCGTACAACGTATCCCTGTCTCCGCTCTTGTCTACCAGTGATTTGAACGCCCCTCCCTCCTTTCGCAATAACACAGCAGGGGAGTCAAACTCTACTATCTTGCCGGCTTCCAGCACCATAACCTAATATCATTGGTAGCTTTAGCTAACGCATCAAGGGGTAAATACATTCCAGACTTACTTTGTCTACATCGCATACAGTCTGCAGACGATGTGCCACGATAATCAGAGTCATGTCGTTCAATTCCGTCCGCATAGATTGTTGTATTGCGGTGTCTGTGTTATAATCTACATACGATTTTAGCATGTCTAGATGTATCCTACCTCACACTTGGCTCACCAATTGCAGCTGTTGCTTCGTCTAGTATCAGCACTTTGCTCCTCCGTACAATTGCTCGGGCCAGCGCTATGATCTGCCGCTGTCCGAGTGAGAAGTTGCTGCCACCTACGTTCACCCCAGTGTCCAGCCCAATGTATCCTTCGTCATTTTCGTTTTGCAGCGTGTCCAACCCGGCAGATCGGAGAGCAGAGTAAAGTGCAGCATCATCGTACTCATTGAACGGGTCTAGGTTCTGTCGCACTGTGCCGCTCATCAGCTCCGGCTGTTGGGGTATGATTGTAATGTTAGAACGGAGAGCATCGAGGTTGAGCGCATGTGTCGAGATTCCGCTATGGTTATGCATCGATATTATAAACAAATCGATCAACTTATTGGCTGTACTCACTCGTAGTACACATTGCCCTCAATCGGTATCATCCTCAGCAGCGATAGTGTCAGCGAGCTCTTCCCGCTCCCAGTCCGTCCCACCACACCGACTCGCTCGCCGCTCTTGATCTCAAACGACAGTCCGTGCAGCACAGCGGGACCGTCCGGGGAGTAACGGGCGACCAGGTTCTCGACAACGATGTTACCAGATGCTGGCCAGTAGGCAGGTGGCACCTTCTCTGGGAGAGCCTTAGGCTCCTGCTCGATAGTGACATAGTCTTGTATGCGCTCAAGACTGTTGCCCTGAACCTCGAAGTCATTTAAATTTCGTACCCACTGTTACAAGCCAGGTTAGCCCACAACTTTCGCAGTTCAGAGAATTACACCAACCCATAAGATGCCGCCAGAGAAGGCTACCGCCATGTTCAAAGAGAACCCAGTATCGCTTGCGTCCGACGTTGATTTCCGCCCGTAGACTAGATAAGATGCCAAACACCCAGAAAACAGTGCACCTAACGTGTCCATTCGAACACAGATCCAACGCTGTGTGTCCCTTTTTAGTCTTTCACGGCTCAGGTATAGAAATACAAAAACGTACATTCAAGTTGTAGAACGTTCTTGACGCTCTGGTATACTTGTTTATTCGGCTCATGGCTTCTTTTCTAAATTGTTCTTCAGCTCCGTAAGCACGAATGGTTGTGATACCAGCAAGGGCTGCCCCAAAATGGCTGAACACCGGTGAGCGAGCGTTCGATGTTTCACGTTTGGTCCATAGTTGAGCTGCAATGTAGACTTGACCAGTCCAAAATCCAACTGCTAATAACAATGCCCCCGGAAACACGAAAACTGGGCTAGAGAGGTGTGGGTTAAGTTAGTGAAAAGGGATAAACACAAGCCTCTATGGTACAAAGCAAGAGCCAAAAATATTCTAAGACTTACGAGAAGGTTATGATTGCCACGAGGCGTAAGCCCAACTGGATGGTCAAGTCTATAAGCTGCTGGAGCGTGATTGGTAACGGGCCGTCTACTGAGCTATGAAATCTATTTCAGCATAGACAAACTATGCCGCTAGAGTTTACTTACCGTATGTCTTGAGTGAACCTTGCGGTTATCCGGCCAACTGGGGTGGAATCAAACCACCTAAGAGGTGCACCAACTATAGACAGCAGTAGCCAGCCATGAATGCGACGCGAGGCTCGTACCGAGCCGCCAACGTGTACGGCGAATGTTGAACTGGACAAAACCACCGCCAAAACGCAGATGGCGCCATACACGCCGAGATAGCTATATGCGCGGTAAGTACATATAAACATGATATGCATGTAAAACCGGTGCGCACAACGGTATATCGACCTGCTCCGGATGGCCAGTGTGCATATCATATGCCCGCGCCCAAACCCTACATTCCGGGTCGAGCGCTCAGTACAATAATCTTATTTCGTGCGTATATCGGACCCACCCGAGCCAATACGTCTGCATCACCACACCTGTGGCTGCAAGGATCATCCCTGATAGGTAAACCACCCAAAAGCCAGGTCCACCGAGCGCAAGCAAGAACAGTTTGAGAGCCGACCATCCAATATGCCCTTCTGCAACTTCCTCAGCAACGAAAATGCCCTTTGCCGGGGTTTTCATCGAGGACCGCTTTTCCCTACTTGGTACATCAATTTGCTGTTGTGACTCTTGCTGCTCTTCTTGATCTTCTTCTATCTTTGCACGAAAGTCGAGGCTAGTGCGGAAAACTTCGGTGACGGATCCTTGATTGGCAACGCGCCCTTCCGGTCCGAGTAGAACAACAAAGTCTGTGACTTCCCCCACCATTGCAACATTGTGGGTCTGTAAAAATGATTCATAGAGTAGTTGAAAGGTTGAAAAAGCAAAGACTTACGACAATGAGCGCTGTGCGTCCCGTAATCAGATCACCTTTCAAACATCGGTCGACGATCCAGCGCGAAGTATGTGCATCGAGGGCGGAAAGTACATCATCCAATATAATCACGCCAGCTTTCGAATAGATGGCCCTAGCCAATGATACGCGAGCCTGTGGTTATTGAATTAGTACGCATACAAACGGAATTCTAGGTTTGTATACAACCTTCTGACCACCGCTAAGAGGATTGGGGAATCTGACTTAGTAACCATTTGGCCGTTTCGGAGAAAACATACCTCAGAGTAACCCCTTTCTCGCCCACTGTAACACAGCAGATGAGATGCACAGTGCAGAGATATACCGATTCATCTTACCTTCGGTCTCGTCGCCAGCCTCAAACAGCTTCAAGTCTTGCTCCAATGCGCACTGCGAGAGTACTAGAGGGATGTTGATCCAATTTATGAATGTAAATTAAAGCTAAGCCCACCTTTATTATAACGCTCCTCGTCATACCCCGACCCAAACAGAATATTATCCTAGAACCTGTTTCAGTACTCTCTTTGCCCTTAACAGACAAATGCTCACCCGAACACTACCACTCTGAACCCAAGCCTCCTGCGCCGCATACGCAATACCATTATCTCTTGGCAAAGCACACCACGAATCCTGCGATGTCGGTACGAAATGCATTTCACCCAATAATGCCATCAGGAGACTTGTTTTGCCGCAGCCAGTTGGGCCAGCAATCATGTTGATTTTTCCCGGTCGAAAGAGGAGCTCGCCGTCGATGCGTAACTTGAAATTGCGTTGTGAGATTGTCTGAGATTCTGGTTCTTGAGATGCCCATGTGAACGTTGCGTCTCGTAAGCCAATAATCGAGGGATCAGGCGGAGAAGCTGCGCTTGCATCGGCCTGTTGCTCCTCGCTATATGCGTCAAGAAGCTCCGTCTACGTCGCATATGAGTGATCGTTCTAATTAAAAGCAATCGACTTACATTGCTCAAAAACTCGTCGACTCGTTTCAGGGATACTTGAGCTGCAAGCCATTATCCGTGAAGTATTCATATGAGCGCGTGTAAAAGATACAAACCTTGGAGTGTCCGTGGCAACTGCCAAAGCACTCTTTGGAGCTGAACACGCAGTATGTCAAAAACGGTAATCGAAGAGAACACGATGGATGCTGTCGAATCAAAGATGCTCAGTTTTTGACGAAGACCTGGAGCTCTGAAATCTGGTGAGTCACCTACCATCAAGAGACTGTTTCATCCATAGTGTATAAGTCGCGTAGGTAGTAATCATTACAGCCACTGGTATCAAGAAGCTGAGTAGCGATTGGTTAATAATGTAGATATAAAACAGTGCTTGAAACAGATTATAAAGGACTTGCTTTGCTTGCGCATTAGCCAATGCTAGATATCGTTGCTTTTTGTACCAATAAAGCTCTTCTTCTCGTTTCTCCATAACTTGGTTTTTGATTTTCTTCTCCCATGCAAACATTTTGATCATTCGGATTAGGTTGATTGCTAGCTTCCCAGTGAGTCCTTGAGGTTAGGTTTAGAACTACTCAACTCACATTCCACAACGCTTTGAACTCGCGCGTCCGTCTAAAATTGATTGACAAAAACAAAAACATTAGCTGATCGAATCAAAAGATAATGAGATAGTTTACCTTTTTCATCCGTTCAGCCTGAGTCCTGCTTATTAGTTTCGCTAGTTTTCCAGGGATTAGCAAAGACAGAAGCATGACAGTTGTTCCAATGATTGCACTTCAATTAAACCTCAGTATTGCCACCTGCATCTCTTTGAAAGAAAAGCCATAAAACATACCTCCATCCAAGGATTCTATAGAGAAATACCATACTAACAGTGATTTGTATAGGTGCATTGAGGATCACTAGCAAAAAATCGCAGCCTTCGATGATGTTTTTCAAGTCCTGGTCGTATGCGTTTGTCAGCTTTAATCCAATCACCAGTGCATGAAAAAAAATATCGTAAGTACCGTAGACATGAGGTTCGTAATCTTTCCAACGAGATTTGAGCTCTTGGTGTTTTCCCGGTTCTCGGGATTCGCGGTCATGCGAATGCGAAGTGTATGCTCAAATACGAGTTGGGTGAGCATCCCTTCCGCCTGGGTATGTGCACGAATCTGGGTTGTAAAGTAAGTATATGTGTGTTAGACAAAAACGGAGTAACGTACAACGACGAATTTGTATCGCTCGATGGCGACCGAGCCGATTATTGGGCCTAAGAAGAGCCAAAATATCCACACCCTGTGGCGGAGTTAGTCATAAAATGCGGCTTGGAGTTGAAAGGCGAACCATGGGCGGGCAGGTCCTGCGTCGGATGGATCTGAGAAGTATTTGAGGAGGAAACGAATGCTGATGGGACCTGTAAAGTCTATGAAAGACTGAAATCGTTTAGGCTAAGTTTCTTTCAATGTTAAGGCGAATCTACCTTGATGGTAATCATTGCGGCCATAACACAAAAATCTTTCCGAAAGATATGCATGAGCCTCCAGAACAGAGTTCGCTGCTTTTTTGCTCGAAATGGATCGAGTTGGCCAAAGCTTTTTTGTCTCAAGTGCTCTGCGTGGTCAAAGTCTGCTAAAGGAGGAAGCTCTTCATATGGAAGTTTCCGAGCACGGTACGCTTTCCATATGAGTGGGTCGAGAAATTGGTAAGATAGGAGTGAGAGGAGCGAAGCCGTTTGCTCTGGGTTTGGCGCATCTGTGCTCTGTAGGAAATGAGAAATGGCGCTCGGATGAGATAGAGGTAGAATAGCAAACCTTGGGGTCAAGTGGCGTGTATGATCTTGGTGTACACGCTGGTATGATGACCGCCGCAAATCCGAGGATGGTGAAGCGTGTCCATGTGAGCCAGGGGGTTGATGGCGTGGGTAGGGAATGATTTGATAGTGCAATGGGCCCCAAATCCAAGCATATATGAACGCCAAATGCGAGGAACAACAAGGTTGTTAAGTGAAGGTTTACGACGGCCCGCAAACGAGGACTGAGTGTCAGTGCGAGGACAGCGAGAAGGGTCGAATAGAGCTATATTCCAATTGTGAGATTGATTCGGCCAAAAATCTAATAAAGTAATTAGAACTCACGTAAAATAGGCAAAATAACATTTCTGGCCGATGGGTAGCGGTTGTGACGTCTGGGTTCTCGGTAAAGTAGACAAATGATTTTCTCATCCACGTTGTGTACATCTCCCAACCTGAATACTGAGCACCATCTGTTTCGTGTTTATCGCTGAATAATATCGCATCAAGAGTAGTCAAGCTCAATACTGCAATGCAAGCTCCCAGTCTCAACAGATCACGAATAACGTGAGCATTTCGGTCCTGGAGTTTGTACAACTGCTGTGTTTGTGTAGTCGGCCCGGTATGTTCAATATTCTCGCTCGAGGGGGATTGTTTCAATTTGCGAACAAGCCGTCTCATGACCTTAGAACTGCAAACAACCCGCAGAGCAAGTATGAGGGCCGATACAGCGGCAGCAGTACAGACAACGAGTACCGATAGAAATGTTCGCAAGAGTGGTAGCCTGGTGGATCCCAAAGGCTCCACGATAGCAGTTTCCATGGCGGAGAGACCAGTATGCCAAAACGTAGCGAGTGTTGGTCGCTCTTTAAATAGAATGTTCAATCGTTCCAAGCACAGCAAGGTTCGTCGAACCACTGCCGAGGTTGAAGTGCTCGTGGATTATAGATAGCAGCTTGTGGTCACACCATGGACGGCGATAAGAATTATTATGGTATGCTGCGCAAATCGAAGCAGAATTTGTGTCTTAAACAGTATTTCTTAAACCAGCCAGAGCGGTCAAACGACAGAAGCGGAAAAAGGCAAAAAGTAATATATCGGTCACATGACCAGGCGCCGGGTGAGAGGACACTACGACGAGCGCGACGAGGGCAATCACGATGGCGACGGTCGAGTCCCAAGATTTATACGTTAATGGTACTAACGGGACGCCGCCATTGACTTCAGACGCGACTCTACCTATAGCTCCTGCCCCTGCCCCGTCATTCGACCCTACTGTATTTCGCTCCTATCTTCTCGCTTTGCTTCCTCCAGTACTTGGGGCCAATGTCGAAGAACTTGAATCCTCTTTGTTTGACTCTGAATTTGAAGAACGAACGACACGCTTTGCTTCAGAGGGTACCGAGTCAATTTATGTCGTAAAGATGAGGAGAGGGGATATTGATGGTAAGCACCTACTGGCCGATGCTAAGCCTTTGAGTTACGATGCATTTGTGTTTTTACAGAAGAGACACCTCCGTCGTACACGTATACGCTTACACCACAGCTTCAGTACAACTCTAGCAACGTGACAACCCTGGCCTTGATCAAGCGTACACCTACCCTGGATACTCTGCTTCCTCTTGCGCCACAGCTGCATATTCTCAACCTTTTCGGAGGAGACGAAACGCCTTATGAGAGCTTACATGCAGTTGTCAGTCAAGCTGTCAAGCCATGGTTCGATGCTTTCGTAGGTGCACGTGGGAGTGGCAAGGATGGAGATGGCAAGATGGGTAGGTCTGAATTTTCAGCTCGCATGAAGGGTTTTACTGAGCTGTCTGGCACCAGGAATTCCTGTTACAAAGAAGAAGTTTGCGGAACTGGAGCTTTCTCTACTGCATCTACAGCAAAACGTCGAAATCCCAGAAACTCATCTTGTCATTCATCCAGTAATTCAGAAGGCTGTCGATCATGTTAGTACTGCGATCCCCAGTAGCTTTGCCCATTACCCATCTGTTATATAGGCTCACGCAAACAACATCCCCGTACACATCGACCTCATCCCTAGTAACACACTCAGCGACAGCACTTTCCTAAATACTCTCCAAGCGCACGTTAACACCTGGATTAAATCCATTCAAGGGGTCACTAAACTCACGCGTGACGTCTCGTCTGGCACAGCCTCTCAAGAAATCAACTTTTGGCTCAGTCTTGAGCGTGCGCTGGAAGGAATTGAAACTCAGCTTCGAGGAGATGAAGTTCAGCTCGTGATGGAATGCCTTCGCAACGCGAAACGGTTCCGTGCGACCGTCAGTTTTATTGCGGATACGGGGTTGAAGGAGGCGACGGATATCGTGCACAAATACAACCAGCTCATGAAGGAGTTCCCGCTTAATGAGCTGTTGGCTGCGACAGACTTAGACAAGATTCATGATGCCCTTGTCCAGGTCTTTGGCCACATTAACAGGAAGCTTCGTCTTTCGTATGTCCTTTCGTTCTGGCACCCATTATTATCCCACTTACTCCAAACGATAGCCCTTATCCCATTCGACGCGCTCTTCCGCTCGTAGAAGCCATCTCGCGAGATTTCAACGACCAACTACTGCGCGTCCTAACTTCCCATCGTCTCCCCTATGCACCCTACGAAACCTTTGATCGCCTGCTTAAACAAACTCAGGAAATCTTCCGTACATGGGACGACCTGATTAAAGAGTTCACCAACGTCGCGCGCGAAGTGACGCGTCGACGGTCCGAAAAGTTTATCCCGATCAAGGTGCAGCCTGCGCATGCTAAGCTCATGGAGCGTACCCGCTATTTGAGAGATTGGAGGAAACAGCATGAACAGCTCGCTGTTATGACTGGCCCGACTAAGGGATTGGGTGGTGTCGGGAAAGACGTGGGTGGAATGGATATGGAAGAGGAGGTGAAGGAGGCGTATGAGATTGTGAAGAGTATTGACGTTTTGGATGTGTCGACTGGTAAGTACTTGATCCCTTCCTTACAGATATTTTATCCTGAAATCTCCATGTGTAGAGGGCACCGAGATCTGGGTCACCGCTGAAAACGCGTACAACGAGCGTGTGGCTCGTGTGGAGAATCAGATCATTTCCCGGCTGCGTGATCGACTGGCGACTGCGCGCAATGCCAACGAGATGTTCCGCGTGTTTTCCAAATTCAACGCGTTGTTTGTGCGGCCCAAGGTAAGTTATTGGTTCTATCATTTTGTGTATGGTCTGCTTAGTTGATTGGTAGATTCGCGGTGCCATCCAAGAATACCAAACTCAGCTGATCGAATCTGTCAAGGAGGACATCAAACGTTTGCATGACAAGGTACGTCCCAACTAACCGGTGATAGATACAATAGTTAACATAATTCTTAGTTCAAAACGCAATACCGATACTCTGAAGCGTATCACATGTCTCAAATGCGTGACCTCCCGCCTATCGCAGGCACAATCATCTGGGCCCGGCAAATCGAGCGACAACTAAACACCTACATGACCCGTGTGCAGGACGTGCTCGGCAAATCTTGGGAACTCTACGCCGAAGGCCAAAAGCTACAAGCTGAATCTACCTCGTTCCGGAAAAAGCTTGACACACGACCGATCTACGAAGCATGGCTTCACGACATCAATCGTAGAGACATGAACATCAACGGCCGGCTTTTCGAGATTGTTCGGCTTCGGGTTGGCGGGTTCCAGCTCGCGGTGAACTTCGATCCGCAGATTATCACGCTGTTCAAGGAGGTTCGGAATTTGCTATGGTTGAATTTTCAAGTACCACACACGATTGGGAATATGGCCAAGGAAGCCAAGAGGGTTTATCCGCATGCTGTGAGCTTGATGGAGACTGTGCGCACCTATGGTCAAACGCTGGATTTGGTCGATGCGAATAAGGGAATCGAGATGCTGGTCGCTGAGTATCGGAATGAGGTTCAGAGGATGATCACGCGGGGTGAGCTCTTTCCTTAAGTTGGCGAAGTAGCATCGATTTACGCAACGGATAGGGATGGCTTTGCGCTGGGACTACTTTGTGAACGCGTATGACACGCATAGGTATCATGCTGCCGCTGGTCTGGACGGACGGGAGAACAGGCATATTGCGTATGTACGCGAGTTTGCGAGTGCCGTGTCGATCTTGCAGGTTTGTCATTCGATCAACCTTGGTGGGCGCATGCTAATAATATATGGCATACAGGACAAGACCAACTCACTCATTGACGTCTATAAAGAGATCACAAGAGTAGTTGACGAACTCGCGACTTGTTCGTTTACTACCGAGGCGTTCTCTGAGTTGATAAGCAAAGTACAGGCCGCCGTAAGTCATTTACAGTTGGCTTTGATTGACTAACCGGCCTGACCTATCTTTGCAAAGATCGATCAACTGAACCTCGAAGGGTACGCAAACCTGGATAACTGGGTTGCAGAACTCGACGCGAAGATCGAAGGTATTCTTCTTACCCGGTTGACGCACATCATCCAACTATGGTGTACCACATTCGACCGGATGGAGGATGACGACCCTCGAAGGGAAGTGGGGGTTATCCGAGACGCGACAATGAAGAAACGTGCGGAGAGGAGAAAGGACGAAAAGGTGCGTACATATGACTGTATGCGCATAATTGAACTCAATATCTAAAATGTATTGGCAGGCTATCGAAGGCAACTTGACACTTAAGCCGATTGTCCACGAGATTCGGATCCAGAACCAGGTGATTTTCTTAGACCCGCCGATTGAGTATGCACGAGACATTTGGATACGGCAGTTGCATTCTTGGCTGGGTATGTGTTTTTGTCCGAAACGCGTTGGGTTGTGCTGCGTCCTGACAGCTTGGTCAATTTATAGGTGTCGTTTGTAGGCTGCGTAGGATCCAAAGCTCGAGATACGAGATTGGGTTGCAAATGCAGGGGGCGGCAATGGCGGATGCGACGTACACCGGCCTTGTAAGTCTATTAAGTCATGTTCCAAGTTGTGGTGATTGAAGGTTTCTCTATAGTTGACGCAACTGAACGAGTCCACGCTCGTTCGACCGTTTAACCTGGTTGAGACCAAAGTACAACAGGTCAAAGAGTACGTTGCCAAATGGCTCCAATTCCAATCTCTCTGGGATCTCGAAGCGGAGCACGTCTTTGCACGCCTGGGTGATTCGCTCGCGAATTGGCAACAGCTCCTGATCGAGATCAAACGCACACGCCAGACGTTTGATAATTCCGAGACACAGAGGAGCTTTGGAGTGTGTGTGATCGATTATGAGCAGGTCCAATCCCGGGTGAACGCCAAGTACGACGCATGGCAGAGGGATATTTTGCAGAGATTTGGTGTGAAGCTCGCGAATGAGATGAAGGAGATGCATGCTGCGATCACCAAGGCGAGGCATGATATGGAGCAGCAGAGTATGAGGTTCTAGGTGGAGTGTACGAGAATGGGAGTGTAGAACATTGTTTACAGTCGATCCTTGATTTTTATCTTCCTTGCTCACTGTTTTGTAGTTCCCTCGTTTGCTGTTTTAGTTTTTCTTCCTTGATGCTCTTTATGACAGCGATGGCTACTTGATACCCGTGCATGGATACATCAGTACAATATTATACATTAGCTGCGTGTAGAGTGGCCCTAACCCAAAATTACCTAAAAAATACATATCTCAAGCACCCTCTGTACGACGTAACCGGTTGAACTTGGGCAACATCTCGCGCAAATACTCGACGTGTTTTTGTCTCAGATCAGCCTCTTGGATCTTTCCTCTGCCGCTCCACGTCCTGCGTTCGGCGGTTGGACCGTAGATGACTGTGTACTCGTCCAGGACTTCATCTTCTGAGGGTACGACCATGCATCCTGCCCCAATGTTGCAATAGTTCGTGAGCCGGACAGTGTGGTGTATTCTGGCGCGTGCGCCTATGGTGTTCATTTCTCCGACCGAAGGACATTCAACGCCTAGGCCGTGTTTTTGAGTTTTGAGCTGGGGGAAGGTGGGAGCACTTACGACATCCGATTTCAAGGAGGTTCGCGTCTCCTATACGCATAACTTCTTTCCGCCTAAGGAAGGGCTTAGAGCGATAGAACATGGAGCAACGGATGGGGTGGCTACGTACCTGTTCACGATAATGACTGATTCTTCAATGATGCATCCTGCGCCGATAACTATCGGACCTGCCATGGCAAATATCGTAGCCTTTGGGTGCACGATAGTGCCTATTTTCGTCATCGTAAGGGTTAGGTGTTCTATCACATCTAAAACAAAACATACCTGAGCCGATAGTTACGTCCCCTTTGAGATCAACATCCAGACATACAACCGCCTTGGAATGTATTGTGAATTTGTCCTTTCTAATGGTTCATCTTTCTGAGTTAGGAGCCGGGGCTTATGAAGAAGAACACTCACATGGGAGGCATAGCTGGATGTGGTCGGGTGGCAAGTTAACAAGCGCCAGCCTCGTGGAAGATGTGTCTATGACCTGACGACGACATATGATCTACTGAACAGCATTGGGTGGCAAATGTCAAAAGTGTCAATCATTCCCGATCCGGTGTGCGTTACCGGCGGATTAGCTGGATAGGCGAAGTGCCGGTCGCATGACAACGCGGGAGAAGTGCCTAGCGTCTGATCTGCAAGAATCATATGGCTGTTCTGGTGTGGTCCGTTTCTTTACGACGACGATAATTACATTCGTCTCTCGTTTCTCCTCCCGTTCGTTCTTTCCTCTTTCACTCCCTTCGTCGACCACTTTCTTTTTTCTTTTGCGGCTGGACCGTCCTGCGTCGACGCTTTTTCCTAGTCTGCAATAAGCCCTAGTGGTGTTTTATTTCGAGTTTTGTAAGTTTCAGCCCAACAAACCAAGTCTTGAATGTTGACGAGTCAGTCGTGTGCAGTTCACAAATAAGCAGTCATGCGAGTCAAGCAGCTCTGGCACTATGTCCCTCTGCCTGAAAACATCAAACTTGTGGTACGAGCAATCATTTCTCTCAAATTCGTACATCAAACTGACACCATGGTTTCCAGTGGGACCGCCTCACTTTCTCTCGTCTCACCACCATCTACTTCACCGTCGCGCTCGTTCACTGCTTCGTTCAAGTCATCTTCCAAATCAGTGCTCTGTACATCAACACTCAAGCCGCCCATGTTATCGCTCACATTGCGGCAACTGATCCCGACACCACGCCTGGCTTTGCGGTCCTCGCCAAGAATGGCCCTCTTCGATCTTGCACAGGTATGCCTGGAAGCACTGGGAGCACACCTTGCCGTATGGTCTGGGCGGGCAAGGTTTCGCCAGATGCATTTGGGGACTATCCTGAGGACTCTTACGGGAATATGACAATGTCAGCTAGCACTGCATCTTCTTCAGCCTCGGCTTCTAGCACTTCGTCTATTTCGTCCGTCTCTTCGACAACCAGTTCATCTACGACTATCGGGACTACTAGCACTAGCACGAGGACCGGCCCTTCAGTTGTAACCAACATTGTCATCCAAACATTGTCAACAGTCTCGCGGCCAACTTCGACCTCCATTGCAGCTTCTTCTTCGTCGGCGTCCCCTTCGCTTGTTTCAGTCACTGCTCCCCCATCCCCACCCACTCCTTCCGCTTCCAGTCCCGTTTCCCTCACCGCGACACCCCTTGCTCCAGGTGGATCACCTATCACTCCCGCTGGCCCTGCCAAGCGCATGTATATCCCAAACCACATCCCAGGCTCGAAGGCACATATGTTCTCCCGCAGAGACCTTAGCCTCACCCCCGTGTTCTCCGAGTTCAATGGGACGTTCCAAGGTGTCAAACTCAACGGGCTCACTTCTGACAATCACGCTGGAACGGGAGATCATGAGACTGATGAGGCGTTTATATCGAGCGTGTGCGTGGAAGTTTTGCAGTGGCCGTTGCAAAAGTAAGTGTTCATATACGTTTAGGAGGAGAGTGTTGAGTTAATCGATTGATTGATTGATTGGATAGGTTGTGGAATACTCAACGTGAAGATGCAGTCTTTATCGGATTTCAGTTCTGGGTGCTCGGGATGTCAATAGTCGCAGTACGTAAATTACTCATACCCTCGACCGTCTTGCACTCGAACTCAGTTCTTTATGCTATAGCTCCTAAACGAATCAGTCCCACACATTATCGCCGCCTTTCTCACCCACATCCTCGTCACCAGCTGGTCCGTCTTTCAAATCATCCATACCGCCAACTTTCGTTCCGACTTCAACCGACTCACTACGCACGGAGCGTGCGGTGGTGTGAATCTGTTGCCTACGTATTGGAGGGCGCGTGCAAATGCCGAGGTAGGGAGAAAAAGACTAGTGTAATCAGTGTATGCAGGCTGACTTTGTGTTAGATCCCGGTGTTGGTGTTGAATGTCGTAGTCCTCATCGCGTCTGCTTACATGTCTTGGAGACTCCTCAAGGTACATATCTGGTACCTTGCGCATATACTCTCTAACTAACGCTACGCGCAGACCTTTGGTTGGCTCACATTCAAACGCGTTGGCGCGTCTCTCGAGATTAACAGGATTTACAAACTCGTGCTCTCGCTTGGGATCGTACTTCAACTGAGCTTGTTCTTCTTGGTCGTTTCAATCGCACTTTGGCTTGAGGAACTATATCATGGTCCAGCTGGTGAGTGAACTTGGATTGAATGCTGGATAAATTCTGATTTATGTTTGGTGGTTGTAGCTGGCGAGAGTTCGTTGGCTGAGCTGTACAAGGCGATTGTCATTATCCAGTTGATTGTGGGTCTTGTGTACCTGCACGCTTCCTGAATATGTGCTAACTTTGGCTCTCTTTCCCAAAGGCTTTTGGTCCTTGGCTCTTCATGGTACGCATTCTTTCCTTTTCTTTTGTATCGTCCTAACCTATTTTTTCAGGGCTGGTACGCGGTCCGCCGTGAAATGCGCAAAACGATGATTGCCTTCCTCACCCTTTCCGTACTCTTCATCGTCGCGTGGGCCGGGATGTTTGTCTGCCCAATCTGGCGCTTGTCCTTCATGACCTGGATGTTCTTCCGGCTCATGTCCATTATGGCTGCGACTTTGACTGTTTTGGCGTTTGGATTGGGCATTGCGTGTTGGTTGAACTTCGGGAAGGACTTCCCCAAGCATCGTAAGCTTCCACCCTTTCAGCTCGTAGCATCACTATGCTAACCTTCGCTGCTTACTTTAGTGAAACTTCACGACGACCCAGAAGGAAGCGACTTTATTCCTGCTCAGCCCACTTATGATCCAGAAAAGGCTGAAAAAGTCGATTTTCCGACTCGGAACGCGATTCCAACGTTTGCAGACGCGTTTCCCTCACGCTCGAACTCAATCAAGTCTAGCAGCGAACATTCTCATTCTCGCTCAATCTCGAGTGTTATCCCACCTCGGGCTGTCTCTCGCCCGCCGATGTATCAAAACTTTCAAGTGGAGCGGCCTGTCAGCACTAGATCAGCGCTAGAACGCCCAAACTCGACGGTGTCGTTGGGCACAGCGTCTACGGCATCGGTTCGCGATCCGTTTGAACAAGACTTGGAGCGTGTCACGTCCACCCACACTGGCCCCGCTCCTAGCGTTCGGTCAACCGTGAGCAACCAATCTGCTGAGTCTGTTGTAGTTGGCATGGGCAGACGTTGGGTGATCGAGTGATCGAGGTGCAATTTTGATGTTCGACCTTGCTTTTTGTTCTTCCTCGCCTCAGGTTCCTTTGAATCTACCTTTACATTGATTTTCGTGTGATTCGACGTTGAACGGTTTAGTCTGTAATATGATTATACTGTACAACAATTTGGCCAGTCGTGTATGCAAGCCTTCTAGTTACAAATGTGGGGGTCGTCAGCATATCGTAAAACATATAAATACCATCCAGTCCAGCCAGCAGAATAAAAAGAAAACAAGAAATAGTCCTATTCAGATTCCGTCCCCGTTGATCGGAGGTTTCTTCTCCTCAGCCTCGGCAGCCATTTCACGCATAAATTCGGGCCCGATACCACCATCAGGAGACGGTTCTGGAGACTCGGCCGCCATCTCTTGAATCTCCTGCTCTTCTAAGATCATTGCCTGGCGCGCCATCTGAGTCATGTCATAGGGTAGACTGGGCAATGTAGTGGCCGTGAGCCCTGGAGTGGGGAGCGCCGCTGCTTCATATTCGGACATGTACTCGCGGAAGGATATCAACCAAGGATGGTTCAGAAGCTCGGTAGCAGTTGGTCGGAAGTAAGCATCAACAATGAGACACTGTTCAATGAACTTGATGCCAAGGTGAGAGAGTTGATCGTGGGTCGGTAGCGGCGGCGAGACTTTAGCCTGCCCAATGTGGAACATAATGGCCCTAAAGCGGTACGAGTTAGAACGCGTAGTCTACTAAACAAATTAAGCCACGAACCATTCGTTGTCTAGATTATGCCAAGGCTTTCGCCCAGTGCAGCACTCCAATACCACGCAACCGATCGACCATACGTCCATCGCGCCATGACGGCCAACAGATTCGTTGTTGATGATCTCTGGAGCCATGTACATCGGCGTTCCAGTCAGACTGTTTTGTTGCTGATCCTGGCGAGTAGCAGCAGGTCGATTCCATGACGAATGGCGAGAGCGTGGATTATGCTGGATGGAGCGTTGGTTCTTTGCTAGGACCTTAGCAGCACCAAAATCTGCAAACTTGATCATGCCCGTATGGTCTAGCAATAGGTCTGCAAAGGGTTAGATATGGAAATAGCAAGGAAGGTTGAGCAACATACTGTCAGGTTTAATATCTCGATGCACAACACCCATCTTATGCAAGTACTCCAGCCCTTCGAGCAACTGCATCGTGTACACTTGCGTGACAGTTTCGTCCTCAATCCTTCCACTGCTCAACGAATCCGCCAAACTTCCTCCAGAGCAAAATTCCTCAAAGATGTACACCTTGTCGCGATGCACCTCGATTCCGTAGTACTCGACAACGTTAGGGTGGTGCAACAACTCCATCACGCTCAGCTCGTCTCGAACTTGCTTGTAGAGCTGCGAGATACTCGATGGATCCTTGAACCGAACCTCCTTGACCGCCATCAGACTACCTGAATCGAGATTAACCGCGCAATAGACGGAGCCAAAGGCACCCGCGCCAATGAATCGACCCTGCTGCCAACGCATAGACACGTTCGAAGACGACGCCGCGAGATTTGCCAGAGACCGGTCTTCTGGTCGCTCGACGCTGAGCACTCGCCCAACCATATGCTGTTCCGCCTCGATCTCCTGCCGCCTTTGCTCAATTGCCTCGAGCTCCAACCGTACTTCTTCTCTATAGGCATGCGCACGTACTCTCCGCGAAGTGGTCTCATCATGCTCCTGTAGTGCTTGGCGTTGTGCCGTGTCCGATGCCTCCGAGGATTCAGAATCGGAATCGGCCCGAGTAGACTGCATGAGACGTTCCTTTTTCAATAATTGATCCTCCCGTTCACGTTCAATGCTCGCTCGAGCACCTAGAAGATCGAAATGGCTGACGAGCATAGTCATCAAACTCGAGACCTTTCGCTGAAGAACCCTAAACTCTTCTTGCGGGATCCGAAGGATGTTTCGGCCCCGAGTTCGACTCATCGCAAACTCCAGCGCATACACTGCCCAGCGGAAAGTCTTGCGGTCCGTCGGGTCACAACTGTCGCATATAAACGCGACCCAGTCAATCGCCAGCCCAGCCAGTGTCCGATTAAAAGAAACCGCCTCTTCTCGGTCCATGTACTTGAGCGAATGCTGCCCTTGATCCGACGCAAGCTTGAACCAGTTCTCGAGCAACTCTTGGGACCCTTCAGCGTTTCCGAGCGCAGACTTGACCGTCTTGACTGAAGCTACGATCGACTCTGCAAGTTTATTGGCACCTTTGGTGATCTTTCGTATCTCGCGCTGCACGAGGGGAATATGCGCAAGCTGTTCGATAATGCACTGTGGCGACCAGTCTGACAACTCCGAATCTGAGTAATCGTCAGGGACTTGGAAGAGATTCGTAAATGTGGTTTTGGCTCGCGAGAGGTTTCCGGGAAGCCCATCTGAGATTAAGCGGATGCGTTTCGTTAGCAGTTCAAGGTCAAATTGGGGTAGACCGTTGACGACGACTACAAGACCATGCCACACGAATGGCTCGGACGGGGACAAGACCAGAACAAACGGAACTGAGGATCCATCGTTGTCTTCTTCCCCTGTATCAGAGACATCGCCGTTACGGTATTTCGACTTATTTGCCGCTGCCGCTGCTGCCGCCGCCGGATCCTCAGGCGTTAAGACTTGGACGTGAAAAGATCGAGCTATGATGTTCTTGAGCTGCTCCGGTCGGTCTCGTAGAGATGGGTGGGCAATAATATAGCAGCCCTCTGATTGAAACGAATCGCTATATGTCAAGAAATAGTCTGACTCGACGAGCGTGTTAATCAAAAACTCGAGGTTGACACCCTCCATGCTATACTCAGCCGAGTTGGAAAGCCGCTGAGACAAGCCACTATAACCAAATATGAGCAGAATGATCTTGGCGGCTCTCAGATAAAAACTCACCGAGCAAAGCGTTGCAGTTTGCGGTATCTCAGCCTCACGCCGTCCAAGATCTTTCCGTACCAGCCCTCAAGCTGACGTTGGGTCATCGGTTGGTCCCGCTCTTTGAGGCCGGAAAGGCCTTCCCGTAACTTGGTCTTTGCCCGATTCTGCGATTGCATAGGGTATTGTAACTGCTCTTCCAAATGAGCAGTTATGCGAATCATAAAACGATTGGTTAACGAGCTGTAAGCCAAGTCAGATCATACAAGTGTTAAAACAAGTGGTGATTGACTTACCATAACCGCTCAGCAACTAGCAGCGAGCCACTGTCAAGAGAGGATGCAACCTCATCAAATAAGCCCCAGTGTCCTTCAAGCAGCTCAGTCTCCTTGAAATAAATCCCCTTGGCTCCGCTCTTTAGCTTGCGGTTCAGGAGCCGGAAGAATATGCGCAGAGCATCCAAGATGACTCTATCATAGTCTTCATCTATCCCAGACGGGGCGTCCCACAAGTGGTCGGGATCGGGTGCGGTCAGAGATTCGTACTGTCGTTTCAAAGTGCAAGCCAGTGCGATAGACACTCGGTAATTCTCCATCATCTGTTCTAGCTGCAGTAAATTGGGATCCACAACGTTGTGCGAAAGCTCGAGCCGAACTTTGATCGACTCCTTGACGAGCTTGGTCGGAAACGAGATAACCATGGCCAGCTCCTCCTGGAGTCTTGGCAGCCTAAGCCGATGGATGTGTACACCGTTGAGAAGGTACATCTCCCGAGCCTTGTGAATCACCGAGCTCAGAGTCTGCAGCGCGCCTTTCTCGAAGGACAGCTGGAGCGTATCCTCCTTGAGAATCCGCTCGACAAACGACGTAGCCTCTCCGTTTTCTACGACAGGTGTCCGGCCATCCCGGTGTTGTGGGCGAAGAGGAATGCTACCCGCAGTGGTCGGAACGGTCACATCAAGCGTCTCGCTCCCCGTCCATTGTTGAAGCGTCGAGATTGCTCCTGAGAGCATGTTGAACATGTTGATCCACTGGATGAGCGTCTCGACTCGAGCGATAAATTCCGGCTCAGCGCACTTGGGCTTTGCGCTTCGCATTGCCAACAAGGTGGGGTATAATGACTGGGCTCTGTCCAGTCGCTTTAGCAGAGCGTTGATCGCCTTGAATGCCTCAGCCGTCGAAACCTCTGGTTGATCCTCGTCTTCACCTTCGCCACCCAACCTAAATACGAGGATCTCGTCCAAAACGGGGTCTACAAGCTTCAACCGCTTCTCGTTCAGCCTCTCCCTCTCCTGTGCCTCTGTCCGCCCATGTAATTTGGCACGTATGCCATACCAGATATTCGCATGTTGGATGTTTCGCTCCTCCTCGCTTGGCTCAAGCGCGCGCCCAATACGTGTCGTCTCCGACCTCAGCACCTCGCTATCCAACACCGACACAAGCATCGTCTGCCACTCGAGCCGTTCTCGGTCAGCCGGAGTCGTTGGCTCCTGCGTATCGCTATCCGCAAGGGTATCGTACCGATCCACAGTCGAAAATGCAGAATTGGCATTACTCGTTGGATCCTCGTCATCGCTGTCACCTTGATCAATGAGTTGACCAAGGCCGCGCTGGAACAACCGATCGGGATCGTATAACTCGTCGTCGGCGACCTTGTCACGATACTTGCGCGTAAATTGAGTGTAGATGCTCCCGGACCCATTCGCGCTTGTGCTCGACCGTCCGGCACCCGGGCGTCCTCCAGGGGAAGTCGCATTTGCTCCCAAAGTCGATGACGCAGAATACGAATTTGCTGATCGTAGTTTAATACGCGAGCCGCTCAGCGTGGATGTCGAGGGCGAGAAGGAACTATGCCGGCTACTAGAGGCGCTGGCAGGTGTATAAGATGACGGGAAATCTGGCCCATTGTCGTTCTCGTCGTCGGCATCTTCTAGCTCATCGGGGATGTGCTGAAGGGTAGGCTGGTGACGTCTGTTTGCCGCGGCTCTCATGGCTGTATTTCTAAGATCGAATGTGGTAAGTTGAGTTGCGTAAGTGCGGTTTTACAGCAGCTCACAGGAAAACGTGGGAAAGGGTGCTTTAAACGCCTGCGACGTGCGAGTATGGTTGATTAAAGAGACGGAATAGTAGAGTGAATCGAGGTGCGTCAGTTGATAGCGGAGCCTATGTCATCGCAGAGCGCGAGTTTCGTATATCATGTCATTTGCTTTCGTTCATTTCAAATTAAATCGAAGCTCGCTCAGACAACACAACAGATTTGAGACATTTCTGCTTTGGACAATAAAAGAGTGTACTACGGTATAAATACAGGCCAATTGTGTCTAGGAGATATTGCGGGTATAAAACAACCAAGAATTACAGTCCGTTCTAAAAAAAAAGCTATAAATCCAACGAGCTGAAAGTCTCAAGTGTCTAAATCGTCTAGCCGCGCCTTTTTTCTTCGAGCTCCAACATCTACACCCTCCTCCAGCGCCATCCGAGCTCTGCGTTCCTCATCTGCGATGCGTTGGTCCTCAAAGCAAACGTCCTTTTCGACGTGAACCTTGATAGTGGCGGAGCCATCTCCCCGATTCAGCCAAATCCACCTGCCAAGAATTAGCTTGGCAGCCCTAACAAACAGCGCTATAACTTACTTGTATCGTGTTATCGTGGTTATCATCGACGCCCACGTATTCTCTACATAATTTTCTTCAAAATCCCAAACAATTGGCTTATTTTGACAGTTGCTGCACCATAAATCAGCGAAACTCACAGAACCAAACAGAACCCCAACTCACAAATGCAGAATCCCGGGCAACAGTTGCTCAAATTTCTCAGGCGCTTCTTCCATATAGAACTGCGCCTTCACTTGATCCGTTTCAGACATCTCCTCTCCTCCAGACTGATGTCGTTGACCAAGCTGCAGACCATACCCTTTTCTGCAATGCGTAACATCCCACCTCAGGCTGAGATGTGCAAAGAGTTCGGGGAAATGCGTCCAAATGATATGGTAGAGACCTTGGTCTCCGTACAACGGGCTCATAGGATCAAACTTGACCCGATGCGAGCGGTCTGCATCCTGCACCATCCCATCTCCCGCAAGCGCAAGCTCGAAAGCTTTTGAGCTAATTGCATTCTGAGACCATCCAGGCACCAAGGTTGAGGACATAAACGGGTGCTTGACGTTCCGCATCGCCGCCAAGTTGAGCAACATGACACAGGTACAAATTCGGGATGCATCCGATTTGGGACCAAGCGTTGGAAATGCGACAATTTGCTTGGGCTTGAGTGTCGAGAACGTATTCCAAAGCAAAACAGGGTCGACTACAAAGAGCATATCTGTGTCGACAAATATAGCCTTGTCAACAGCCGGTAATAGCTCATGCATGAAAACCTTAAAGTATTGAACGTCTATTCAGTCAATGTTTGAGGCTGAAGATAAGGAAAGATAGGCGTACCTTGACAAGCCCACCCCAACCTGCCGAGTACTTGGTTCCAACACCAGCACGACCAGCACGAGCCTTGATAGCGTCTAAGGAAACAGGATAGAACGAGACATCCAACGAATAGGCAGGCCGGCTGAAAAGTTGTAGCTTGTGCTTGATAATCGGGATAACCTCGTCGCTGCAAATGAGATGAAAAGCAAGAGGACGAGAGCTGTGCATGAGCGCGCTCTTGATGGTCATAGCTCCCTCCGTAGCCGAGTCGCTCCCGATCATGACCATAATAATTTGGATGATTTCTGGCCGGGGTGCAACAGCCTGGTGAACCGGCCGGGTAGCCTTCTGCCCAAAACTCGAGTGTGCAGGCGAAGCAACATCGTCGTGTGTCTTGGAGGGCTGCAGAAAACGAGCAATCGAGTCGGGTCCTCCCCGAGTGTACAAGTATGTCCAGGCCGCGTTATTCAGGATGAGTAGCGAGACAAAGAATAGTGTGCGAGTCCACCGGTACGCGATACGGCTGCCACGATAGTCATGACGCGGCAATTCATACGGAGATCGAGAAGGACTACCGTCTGGAGACATCAGAGGTGTTTCATACGTTGACGGCATTGCCTAGTATAGCTCTATGTTAGCATTTTCTCCCCTTGAAAATTGAAGAAATAACTTACGGCCGACCCAACGAATGTCCACTAACGAGAAAATGACGTGAAAACTAGTCCTGAGTGTGGTGGTCAAAGTTGAATTAGAACTGTTTAGGCGTTGCTACCTTCGCTTGGTTCGCGCTTCGGGCAGGGAGCTCAGGGTCTATGACTGCTTCAGGGTTTATGATCACCCCTTGGATTCTGCCAAATCGGTGTAAACACGTCCACCACCCCTTCGCTCGACCGTCATCTACATTTTCTTGCACACTTTTGTAACATTTATCTGCAGTCATGGGTGTGATAGAAAAGGTGAGAACACCACCTTTCAGCTCGACAGTCGCTGAGCAAGGTGTAATTACCAATGAAGATCAAAGAAATTGAAGGTGGGCATTGCGGATCAGGTACCAGCATTCAAATGTACTGAACTGGACCGAATGGCGTCAAGAGGAGATGGCGAGGAGTGAGTGTATTGATTATCTCTGAGTGGGAGCGGCGGTATCTAAACGGCGCAACCTAGCTCAAAAGAATAAGGTTATCAATCCCACATATGCACAATATGAGAATACATTAAACTCTACCTTAGGCCACAGAATACCATCTCGGTCTCCTCAAAGCAAAGCTCGCAAGATACCGTGCCCAACTGCTCGAACCTACAACCAAAAGCGGCAAACCTGGCGAAGGATTTGATGTACAAAAAAGTGGAGGTGAGTACGCCCATTTCACCCCAACTCTCAATCCTTTGTTTTAAATCCAAACTATGTAGACGCACGCGTAGCGCTCATCGGATTCCCATCCGTCGGCAAATCCACACTCCTATCGCTCACGACCAAGACAGCGTCCGAAGCCGCTTCCTACGAGTTCACTACGCTCACTGCTATCCCCGGCGTTCTCGAATATGAAGGAGTTCGAATCCAGTTGCTAGATTTGCCTGGTATCGTCGAGGGCGCTAGCCAGGGTGCGTCTTGTCTCTGCAATTGATTTGTGTCTTTGTACAATGACATTGTGTCATTAGGCAGAGGACGAGGGCGTCAAGTCATATCAGGTTAGATTTCGTTTATCCGCATATGTATGATCATATCTAAGCTGGAACACAGTGGCCAAGACAGCCGACCTGATTCTGATCATGCTCGATGCGACAAAATCAACAGAGCAAAGGCAGCTACTCGAAAATGAACTTGATGCAGTAGGCATTCGACTTAATAAAGCAAAACCGGACGGTGAGATATTAGGATCATACTCATAGCCTCGTCACTGAGGCCCTGAACCAGTTGTGTTTAAGCAGAAGACAGGCGGTGGTGTAAGTAGTTTGGCCTCTGGCAATTTTTGTGAAATTTGACGTTCACTCCATAGATTACGGTGAAGGACATCTTATATTCAGGCGATGCAGTTACTAAATTACCCTATTAGCTCAACAATACCGTCAAATTGACAAAGATCGACGAGAAAACCATCAAAACAATTCTCGCTGGATACAAGGTAAGTCTCCTTCTGCGCTTCTCCTGCCGTAACGCTCTCATTCACGCTCACTAGATTCACAACTGCGACGTGATGATCCGAGAAGACATAACGGTTGACGAATTTATTGACGTTCTTCTGGGTACGCATGTACACTGGCAGGGCCAACACTTTCCTAATGTTCATCTCCCATAGGAACTAGGAAATACATTCCCTGCCTATACGTTTATAACAAAATCGATGCAATCTCACTCGAACTGTTGGACGAATTAGCACATAAAGACCACACACTCGTCATTAGCTGCGAAATGAATCTCAAGTACGTATCCACGTTTATCAGAATACCACGATTCCTGAAACAGATTATACAGCATTGATTATCTTCTGGAGAGGATCTGGGGTGTAGGTCTTACAATCCACGTCTCCTGTAGAATCTAACCTCACATCGCAATACCTTGGATAGGAACTCGGGCTTGTGAAAGTCTATACCAAGAAGCGTGGTGTCCATCCCGACTTGACCGACCCCATCTGTCTGCGCAAGGGTGCGACAATCGAGGCAAGTTCTATCCCGTTCCTATAACCGAACGAAATGATTTACGCTCTCTGGACCTGTTTTCCGCAGCATGTATGCCATGGGATCCATCGGTCTCTTGCGGAGAAATTTAAGTATGCGCTTGTTTGGTGAGTGGTTCTACACTTGTCGGTCTGGGAGGTGAATTCTCACGTCTTTTTGATCCTGCAGGGTGAGTTTATCAGACATACTTGCTTCATGGCAACAAACTCTGAAACGATATGCTGCGCATATAGGGGAAATCATCCAAGTTCTCTCCACACGCTCAGAAGGTTTGGTTGTTTTAATTACTACAGGGATAGATGTTGATTCTCGTTTCTACTTTATATTAGGTTGGGCTCACACACCAAGTGGCAGACGAGGATGTTGTCAGCAGTAAGCTATTTCTGCCAATACCTTGCTAGCTGTCTGAGCTCATATCTGTTACCCTGCAGTTTTTACTAAGTAGATGTAATACAATTGATAATTCAATGCCTTTGTGAAACATTACTCGAGTTTAACGACAGAGCTTTGGACGAGATCTAAATCACAACATTCTATTCTATCTATAGATACTAATGATACAAAATCCAGCGAAAACCGACCCCTCCATTATCAACTTCCTGCCCGGAGTGCCATCTCGATCGCAGCATAAGGGTTAGGAAGACCATTTAACGTACTCGAGATCGTGCTACTGCTTGTCGACGGCCGCGTTGCGTGTGGAATGCTTGGTCCGACAGTAGAGTGAGGTTGGGGCTGCGCGACCTCGTGATATAACTGATGCTCCAACGGAGACGGAGCCCGCGGTTGGGCCACACGCAATGAAGCTGGAAGGGCAGGCGGAGGCGGCAGCGGCTCTGTACCTGGGGGGACGTATGGGGGTGAAGGCATAGTCATTTGGACTGGGGTTAGAGCTGAAGCTGGAGGAGCGGATTCGACCGGCTGAACAACGCTCAAATTCAAGTGAGTCTGGGCACCTTGAATAGCTGGCGTTCCTGTCAGGCCAGGCGGCTGACGCCACTGTTCCGTAGGATATTGCGAATGTCCAGGAAATTGAGAATGCAGAACGGTCGGTGGTCTTGGTACCTCCATCCCTAACAAGCTCCTCATTGGCTCCAATCCAGATGGGACAGCAGCTAAGGTCTGCTGGCTCTCAGAGTGCAAACCATTCCCAGGTATCAAGGCCGCATATGTCGAAGGCTCAATTAATGGTACCGCTCGAGGAATGGTTGGCAGTTGATACATGCTCGGGCCGTAGGGGAATCCAGGATAAACGACAAATGGACCTGGATGTTGGGTTTCCACAGGCGGACCCGCAGTCTGAAAAGCACGCGCATCCAATGTTTGACTTCCAACCGCCATCGGAGCAAAATTCAGCGGTGGAGGTTCTCCATTAGCAAACCGACCTGCCAGTTGTGGCGGCATGTGGCTCGCATGTGCCACTTGATTCGCCTCAGGGATAGCTCCTCCTTCCGACTCCTTCTGCGTCCCAGTATGTTGCTTCGACTCGGTATTTGGAGTAATGGGGGCAAGAGCGGGAGACCTGGATACTTGGACCGCTGATATAAAATCCATAGCTCGTTCCAGGTCGGTCTGGCTCCGAGAGCTGCTACTATCGCTCACTGTCACAGCTGACTCTTTGCTGACGGCTCGATGTAATGAAGAATCTTCTTGGGGCGCACCGCTTCCGCGTTCAGCCTCCTTCCTAGCCTTGGAGCGTTGCCTCAAACTAAAAATTAACCCGGCGAGAGCGGCTGCGAAGATAGCTAGCGGAATGACAATAGCCACAGTTGATGGTTTGTTGTCTCCGGCTGTAGCCACAAGTGCCTTGTTCGTCGCCGAGGGTAAGAGAGATAGAGACGTAGATCCAGTGGGTGCTGAGAATGCTGTGTTATTTAAGGCGCTAGAAATGGCGGTCAATGTTCCAGATGCTCTTGCACCACCTGAATGAATGTGAGTGCGCGTAACTCCACTTAGCGTTCGACTTACTCGAGGTCTTGGAATTGGTCCCTTGGTTTCCAGGATCATTCTTTTCGCTACTTCCCAAAGGAGAACCGGAGCCTGACTGGCCAGAGGAGGAGAAATTTGGGTCAGAGGAGGACGAACCCGACGAGGAGCTTGGGGAGGAACTCGACGGGGAATCTGACGGAGAGCCCGGCCCAGTGCTCTGTGACGACCGATCTGGAGACACTAGATATGATCTCAGTTTTCTGCTGGCTCAATAAATCTTTATACTAACCCTGCAGCTTGAACACCGGGGTATCAGAAATGTCACCGTCGTCGTCCTCCATGCGAACAAAGAAAGTGCTATCTCCGCCAAGTTGAGGTATTGTCCTACCATCTTGGTGAGTAGCGTGAATCTTTGATTTGGCATAACACTCACATGGTAATGGTATAGGTCCCATTAGCCAATTTCTTGACATTTGGCCAAACTGCCTGTCCACACTCCTGAGTGTCGCTCAGGCAGAGCTGAAACGATGGAGACGTCGTTCCATATGGAGCAGACCTTGGATGCTGATTAGCCACTATAAATAATAATTTAAAATCCACAGCCCTTACCAGCTTGCTACCATCTTGTCTCCAGGCGTATAGACATCTGTAGGACCAGGAGACACCCAGTTTACCCCTGAAGACGAATCACCGCCCTCTCTCGAGGCCGCCTGTGCTAGATGCGATAGCAACAAGCACAGTATCGCTGTATTAGACAATACGAGCGAAGGTGGCCTCGGCCCGAGCTTCTGCATCTCGAAATGACGGGAGACGTGATTGGTGGCGGTGGTGGCAGGGGGAGGGCGAAGCTAGTTGAGCGTGACCAACTGAATGTTTATGCACCTTTTCAATACAAAACATTGGATGTCGATCATGTGGCCTGGGCTACATCGGCCCTTTGGGCCCGGGATCATATTGTATTACACCGGTAGATGTGCTTCATAGTGGCATGTCGTTTTGATTGGCACTCGTAGTGCACTGATAGCGGGCGTATTAGGCACGCTGTGCCGAAATGACTTCGTGATCTTCGTCTTATCGAGGCTGCAAGATCGGGTACCAATAGCAGAATTGTATCTACATGTGGCTACCAGAAGAATTATGAAAGCTCGATATGCCATTGCAAGATAGATTATATCTAAACTCGGCGGCGGTGGAAGGCTGTGAATCTGATTATCGAGATTTGAGATTTGGCGATATGCCAAAGCAGCATCGCCGTCTGCGGCCTGATATGTCGGGTATACCGCACTGCGCTCTCACAACTAGATCGACTACCCGTGTCCCAGCGGGTGTAGTACGCTTTTCCAATGGTTCACGAACAGCCCGCATCAGGCTGGGTGGCCGAAGTCCTGTCTTAGCTTAAATTTGAGGGCACTCGTTTTGCATCCAGCTGAGTATATGCAATACAGATAAAGGCCCTAGAGCCGCGCCGATACCGCACAGATAGGAGGTATATATTAGCCCAAGTCCGCCTTAGTGACTATCGTCCCCTTCTCCCACTGACCTGTGAAAACAGAGCACCTTGTGCTATAGACATTCTCTTGGTAAGTCCCCACTGGCGCGATTGACTTGCAACGACGTCCTCGCTGATAGACTCACTCAGTTCTCGGTTTAGGTGCTTCGAGCGATTAAAGGTACGCTTTTTTACTAGTGTTGTTCGCATAGACTCACAAACATGGCCTTCATATACAGATATACCATAAGCTCAGGTTTATGTGTGAGCGCGGGTGGTTACAGCGCCCACCTTTCTTCTGCTGGCTAGCTTTAAGTTCTCGTGGCTTGATTTGTGTATTATATACTTGATTTAATACATACTTTTGGACATTAAGACTACTATAATTGGGATTAAACAACGTTGCCAAACACCTAATCTAGATATTTGCCGTCAGGCAAAAGCGGAATTGTCGGAACGATGGAGCCTGTAAGGTCTCATTACAACAACAAGATCCATATTTGTACTCGAATCTATGTTGGGCATAGACTGGGTCGTTATTAGATGTAACAGCTGACTGTTTATAACTACGGGTCACACAGCAGTCATCATTACGAACAGGCACTACGCGTCTTGCACGGCCACTATGAAGACCATGTTTTCGCTACGACAGCAAGATAGTGCACTCATCGGAATGATGGGTGCTATGCCGTTTACGGACACTACAAGCGCTTACAAGCCGATATAGTAGCCGGCCCAAAGGGCCGATGCACTAACAGTACAACAAATCAAGTCTGGCTGCTTCGCTAGGCATCCTCTACCGTAGCGCA
>JAYRCO010000020.1:0-78741 GCA_037042815.1 Ceratobasidium papillatum | reverse complement strand
ATCATTGTCAGCGTCTTCCTGTTGTACAAGATTTTAGGATGGAGGTACGTGTTGGTTTCGTCTTTTCAGCAAGGGAAGGCACTCAGCCGATTTTAGTGCGGTGATTGGTATGGTCGCGATGGTTTTATTATTTCCCATTCCTGGCAAGGTCGCACAGTTAATGAATAAGGTTCAAATCGAACGCATGAAAAAGGTAAGACTAAATGCGTGGCGTTTCAGGCCAGTGGCTGACTACTCCGATTAATAGACCGATGCACGAGTGCAAGGTATTACAGAATGTAAGTTTATGTTTTGTGCGGTGAGACCTTGAGATCCTTATGAGCTGCCGTAGATATGAACGTCATTCGTATGATCAAGCTCTTTGGTTGGGAGAAAAAAGTCAAGCAGCAAGTCGAGGAGAAGCGTAAGGAAGAGCTGCGGTGGTACAAAAAGCGCCAAATACTTAGCCTGGTCAACTCAAATATCAAGTGAGCTATGTCGATTTGATTGACGCCTTAATATGCGGTTGACCAGAATGGCGCCAGTTATGTTCTCCCATTGATCGTGACGGTGGCGACTTTCGCATCACATACTTTATGGTTCAAGAAGACCCTCGATGGTGCGTGTCTACAATCTGGCTTACATCACCTCACTGATTGTAGAACTCTACAAAACAGCCTCAACGGTGTTCTCGTCTATGGCTGTATTTAACGTATTGCGTGGGCAGTTGTTCATGCTGTTCTGGCAGATCCCAATAAGCATTCAGGCAAAGGTATCGCTGGGTAGAATCAATGAATTCCTGAACAAGACCGAGCTCCTCGACGTCTACGCTAAAAAAGATACATCAGCTACCTTCGAGCCTTCCCCACCTGAGCCCTCTGCTATCGGCTTCCGTAACGCAACCTTCACCTGGACACGCCAACAACCTGGCACGCCCAACCCCTCACATCGTAACTTCAAGCTCCACATCGACGACGAGGTGCTTTTCCGCCGCGGCAAGATCAACATGATCGTGGGTCCGACTGGATGTGGCAAGACTAGTTTGCTCATGGCGCTGCTTGGCGAGATGCACTATGCGCCGAGTGTTCCTGACGCATGGTTCGGACTGCCAAGGGAAGGAGGCGTGGCATATGCGGCGCAGGAGGCGTGGGTGCAGAACGATACGATACGAGAGAATATAGTGTTCGGAGCAGAGTACGACGAGGCACGGTACAAGAAAGTGGTTGCCCAATGTGCGTTGGAACGAGACCTGGAGCTGTTCGACGCTGGCGATCAGACGGAAGGTAGATTCGCTCATGCTTGAGCAATTTTAATGACTGACATGTCTTGTAATTTTAGTTGGTGAGAAGGGTATAACCCTCAGTGGTGGCCAAAAGGTGAATTCCAAGCTTAATGTTGCGTCTAGCGGACTCTAACTGAACGAATTATAGGCTCGCGTGTCTCTAGCTCGTGCGATCTACTCCAGAGCCGAGATCATCATCCTCGACGATGTCTTATCTGCTTTGGATGTGCATACCTCGAGGTGGATTGTTGATAACTGCTTCCGTGGTGATCTGGTCAATGGACGTACAATGATCATTGTTGTAAGTCCTTGCAACCATGTTTTGATTCTCTGGTGGGATACCTAATTTATCTATGTCAGACTCACAACATCGCTATGGTCAGTGAAGTCGCTGACTTTGTAATCTCACTCGGATCCGATGGCCGTATCGCCAGCCAAGGTGGCATCGCGGACGCTCTGCGAATCGACTCCAAGCTGCGCGCCGAAAAGGAAGAGGAACTTGAGAAAAAAGCGGACGAGACTGTGGATAAGGGCAATCCAGCTGAAGAGAAAGAATCAACTGTGAATGCGAAGAAGTCCGACGGCAAGCTAACTGTGGCAGAAGAGATTGCAGAAGGACGTGTTGGATGGACTGCACTAAATATGTTCCTCGTCGCATTTGGCGGGGCTGGATTCTGGTCCGCATATGCTGCTGGATTCATACTTTCGGCCATAGCGACATTATTCGAGACTTATTGGCTCAGGTCAGTGCTTCATTGAAACGTCCCAATAGGATAACAAGTAAACATTTATGGGATACAGCATTTGGACGCGAGCGTACGAAAACAAAGCCGGTCATAAGGATACCGTGAATGCATCGCTGTGAGTAGACTATCCTGCTCTATGTCTAGTGAAGGCTCAGCTAATACCCGCATAATAGCTATCTTGGCATTTATGTCGCTATTTGTGTCCTTGGCGAAACGCTATATAGTTTGGCCTTTGTCATTCACGTCCTTGGCTCAGTAAGGGCTTCAAGTCGTATTCATAGCAGGCTAGTCGTGTCTGTACTCGGCGCTCCACTCCGGTGGTTGGACTCTACGCCTGTAGGGCGTGTTGTCGCACGGTTCACGCAGGACATACGGTAAGTGATCGTTTTCATACATAGGGTCCCCAGTTTCAAACAGTCTGTTGCAGTGCTATTGACGGGCCAATTCCAAACTACCTTGAAAGGTTGACAAACCAGACCATTCAGCTATTAGGGCAATTTATCGGGGCCGTTGTTTTTTCGTGAGTTTCACGCATTCTGGTTGTATTATCAAATGTACTCACCAGCTCCATAGACCCATTTTCACTATCCCTGGTGTCTTTGTGTTCATCGTTGGTACTTGGATTGGCCAAATCTACATGGCCGCTCAGCTTTCGGTTAAGCGCGAGATGTCTAACTCGCGTTCTCCACTTTTCAGTCACTTCGGTGCTGCGCTCGCTGGTATCACGTCCATTCGCGCTTATGGAGCAGAGGATCAATTCAAGAATGAGTCGTTGAAGAGAGTCGACAAGTACACCAGGGCTGCCAGGACGTTCTATAACCTCAATGTATATTCTTCAATGCCTCTTCAATGCCTCTCCCCGGTAGATACTAATAAATGACGATCATGTAGCGCTGGATCAATATCCGCATGGACGTCATAGGTGGAGCATTCGCCTCTGGTCTTGCTGCGTACTTGGTGTTTGTGAAGACAAACATTGATGCTAGCAATGTTGGCTTCTCGTTGACTATGGTTGTAGCATTCTCAGAAGGCATCCTCTGGGTAGGTCGGCGCATACAAGTCCGGGATACAAATCGAATTTACATTTTTATAGTGGGTTCGTATGCTAAACGAGTTCGAAGTTCAGGGCAACAGCCTCGAGCGTATCCGAGATTATGTCGCCATTGATCAAGAGCCTGAGTCTGTCCCAGAGAAGATTCCACCTGCCTACTGGCCGGCGTCTGGCAACATTGTTGTTGAGAATCTGGTCGCTCGCTACTCTCCTACTGGTCCTGCGGTTCTACACGGAGTGTCGTTCGAGATCAAGAGTGGAGAACGGGTCGGTGTGGTGGGACGAACTGGCAGCGGAAAGAGCTCGCTGACACTGTCGCTGCTGAGGATGATCCCGATCGAGGGCAACGTGTACTACGAGTGAGTGCTACCACCGCAAAGAAAGGTGTTCACCTTACTAACGCGCAACATCAGCGGAATCCCGACACACGCAGTCAACCTTGACGCACTGCGCTCCAGCATCACGATCATCCCTCAGCAGCCAGAGCTGATGAGTGGCACAGTGCGACAGAACTTGGACCCGTTCGACGAGCATGACGACGCAGTGCTCTACGCAGCACTACAATCTTCCGGGCTCAATACGTTGCAGACGGAGGACGACGAAGGATACATCGGACTGGACACTGGAGTGAGCGCAGGTGGCGGCAACTTCTCGCTTGGACAACGCCAGATCATAGCGCTGGCGCGTGCGATTGTGCGTAGAAGCAAGGTGCTGATACTGGACGAAGCAACAGCTGCTATTGGTGAGTTTCAGATGATCAGTGCTGCGACATGGGTGAGATACTGATTGAGCGGACGTAGACTACAACACGGACACGGCGATCCAGCACTCTATACGAACGGAGCTCAACGACATGACGCTAATCATTGTTGCACACCGCCTGCAGACGATTTGCGACGCGGACAAGGTAAGTTTAAACACACATGATACAGGTCGCTGTGAGTTGACCATACCACCACTTTGATAGATCATGGTGCTGGAAGCGGGTAAGATTGTGGAGTTTGACTCACCTGCTGCGCTGCTGCAAAAGGAGAGAGGAGCTTTCAAGTCACTGGTGGATGAAAGCGGCGATAGGGATGCGCTGTATGCAATGGCCAAGCAGCAAGCTTGAGACGGACATCTAGCTGATGTATATTTATGGACTTAACATCCAAAGGGCGATTAGAATGGTTTCCAAGAGTGTAAATACTAACCCCCCTCGAAGCTATTCTTTTCAGTATGATATGTTCATTAGCGCCACCAAACAGAATAAGGTAGGGCAGACTCAATGAAGACTCAGCTTGTGAAAATAGGTAACAGCGTCTAGAACTACCTGGAGCTAGTAGTGATCCAAGTCCAGTTATAGTAGGGTCATTTATTCGGACCAAGACATGTATTAGTCATTCAAAGCGGTCTAACATCCCAAATCGGCTGGCAAGGCTGTCAATGTGTAAAGCAAACACATACTAAGAGCTGAGGCCTCGAAGATTGAGATGAACAGCCGTTGATTTACGGTGTGTTTATATGTATCCATACACGCTGGTTCAAAATGTAATAATAGTGGATGCAAGCTCGGCCAGTTCAGCGCATATAGTCTGTTTCTCTTTGTGAGGTATCTTGTGAGGGACGGCTACAACCAAGATCTACGAAAAAAGTGTTGACAAGGACTAATCGACGTTCACAGTGAAATCTTCAGCGGGCATGGTGACACAAGAGCTTCACTGCACAAGAAGTCGGCTAGGGGACTCAAGTTTCTCTCGGCATACGCATTCAAAGTGACACATGAGTACACCCGCATTTGAAAAATATGGGCGAAGTTGAGGGTACAAAGAATCGTACGCGCACTGCTGCTAGGTTGGTGTTTACACAAGGAAATATTGCAAAAGATGAAGCCCTGGTCGGATTCGAACTCTTAAGCTTCGCGGGCGAGCCGCACTGACTAGCGCTTAGTCAATCGCCCAGCGACCTCTGCAAACCCAAGAATATCGAACCCAATCTACCAACTTCACCAAGCTAGCTTATTGGCTGCGCAGAATTACAAGCAAAAGAGCAATCAGCTCAAATAGCTCGATCTGTACCAACGAGATTCTCTCGATTTCCTCCCTTTTCGGCCTTACGCTCCTTAACCTGCACGAGCGAGCCGGTTCAATTGTACTACGGGAGCCAACAAAGCACGTCGAACAGCCAGCACCACTGTATATGCAAACCAGTCCATTTGCTAGCTATCACGACAATTACAAAAGCAGATCGGCTAGAATAGATATATACAATACCACACACAGCGTCCACTCCTACCTTCACTGCCAAAGTGTGCATCTCTTCTCGGGATTCATCTAAACGCATGTTTATTAAACGTTGTCTTTCGGGTTCTTGGAATTGGGCTACTCACCTTGGTGTTCTTCTTGCAGCCAAAGGCCTCCGCAAACGCAGGGATATTCGACAGAGTGCCATCCACTCGGTACAGGCCAGGTGAATGAGGATCGGTCCTCGCGCGTTGGACCTAACGAACACAATCGTGGTCAACAACTATCAATGTCGATCACAAGAACCAAACCTACAGCATAAGCGGGCTTGATCTTTGTCGCCCAAATTCTAGCGAATGAAATCCAGAATAGCTGTTCTCTGTAGTATTCTAAATCAGCATTGTTCACGAAAAATAGGAGAACATGCACTCACTGTGTATAATTGAGGCCAGGTAGAGTAAAATCGCTCTCGGTGTTGGAAACCGACTTCCATGCACGATAGGCTTGAATGAGACCACTGTCTGCCAGATTCTCCCCAAGAGTGAGGTTACCCTACAGGTCATTGCTTAACATCACCATGACTATTGCGTTTGCAAGAAAACTCACATTTAAATGAACTACACCTCCCTTGCCGTCTTCAACTGCATATTCTGTAAAAGCAGATTAATTGGCTATAGGTTTGCAGCACGTGTCAAATGAACACACCAGAGTATTGCTTGGAATAACAGGCAGCGCGCTCGTCGAATTGCTCGCTAGTCTTCTTAGTCCACCATTCTTCAAGCTTTCCGTTCTGGTTGTATAGGCGACCAGAAGAATCGAAAGCATGCTATATTATAACTAGTTAGCAAACACCAAAGCACGTTGCAGTTGTAGTCCTCACTGTGAGTTCGTGTGCTGCTACAGCCCCAAAGGCACCATATTGCATATACAGTGGCCTAAAATCTCAACTCAGCGCACGATAATTCACCTACAAAAGAAAACCTACCAGTCCTTCTCGAAAAATGGCGCCCTCAAAATACCAGCAGGGAAAACTAATGAGTTCTCAGGCGGGTTGAAGTATGCGTTGACCATACTTGGGATCATCTCCCATTTTCCAAAGTCACGTCGCTTGCCCAGAGTGAGCCATTCACGGAAGTTGTCAACCGCCCGAGCAGACAGCATGTTCTCAAAGAATTCCTCAGAGGAGATCTTGAGTGCACCATAGTACATGGCAATGGAAGCGTCGGAGGTCGTGTTGGGAGACGTGGGATAGCCGACTTTAATACGAATTGCCTCGGCCTGGTGAACCATTATGAGCAAACAGATATGGGAATAGTAAACTCAACAAACCTTCTCTTTTGCTGCCTTTGACGACTTTTTGTCCATCCACTCCACCTTTTCCAGCGACGCCTTGAAGGCCTCAATAACGTCTAATAAGCAGGGTCAGCGTCCACCAAACATTGAGCTCCCTGCCAACACTTACTCTCAATGACGCTCTCGGCCTTCTCCCTCGAATCGCCACCAAAAGTCTCCTGCACAAAGAACCGACCAGCCGCGAATCCAAGAGCTTCCTCCACTTTACCCAAGCAGTATTCACCACGATCACCAATAACACCCTTCTTGAGACCTTGGAGCGTTTCCTGGAGGCTACGAACAGCCTTCCATACGCGGGTCGAAGTTCCAAGGTGAGAACCAAGTTCGAGCGAGGCATGGGCGATAAGATAGGCCTCAATGACGTCGTAAGCGGTATCGTCAATGATATCGTTGAGAGCCGACGCGTATTCAGGATACGACGCGATAAGACGGGTAGGGAATGCGCGAGGGGTGAACGTGGAAAAGTAGGTCGGGAAGTGGATCGAAGACAATGCGTCGGCAAGGTCAGTCAGGTTCATAGGGTTGTATGTCTCGAATGGCTGGCCGTAGAGGATGTCACTGGAACGATTGTTAGACAACAGAGAAATGAACAGAAAGGCAAAAGTCATACAGGTCAAGTCCAGCATTCGCCAGACGCGTCTCGAACTTGACGACACTCTTGGAAAGACGATCGGCACGTTCCGTAGGTTTCTCGTTGTCCTTCTTGGGATCATTCTTGAAGCAATGTTAGACCAATTTCAGGCAGTATAACTCTTTTGCGTACCCAAGGTGGCCAGGGCCAGGGAGGCCAGACTGAGTCTTGTGGATTCTGTTCCCGAGGGCTTCCCACGGCAATACTCCAGGCAGTGGAAGCGACGCCCGTGACCCATTGTGCAGGCTGAGCATACCAATGATGCTGATGAGGAAATATTAGATTTTTACGTCAACGTGGATCACCCAGTTACCCACCTCTGGCGATGAAGATTCCTCGTCAATAGCAAGCAAGATGGCAGCAATTGTTTCAGTGTACACTTTAACAATGTCGTCATCCTCATAGTATTCCTATACAAAACGCGTCAGCTGGGCGTCTGCAAAAGTATGAACTACAACCAACCTTGGAAGGAAGGCCAGTGCCACCTTGGTTGAATTGCAACGTCATCAAATCGGGGTCAAGACCGGCGTCACCGTCGATTCCAAACTGGAACAACACGTCGATACTGCGGGAATGAAGATACGCCACCGCAGCAGTGAGGCCCTCGACCGAAACCTTGCGCTCCTCGTCGTCATTGCCTTCATGTTCGCCGGGAGGAGTCGGGGTATCATATTTACGACCAGGACCCTTGTAGATGGGTGACTTGAAATCATCATCGAGAAGACGCTTGATGGTTTTCGTGACTTCAAGCAACGGGGCAGCACCAACTTTGTCGAGAAGCGGCTCGTTGGTGCAGGACCCATACAAATCCTTGGAAACGTTAAGTTTTACTAAAATACACGTCGTAGAAACAACATACCTTGAGCTTGGTTAGCGTACGAGCATCAGGAGAATGAGAATTCTTTGGTAGTGGCAATTCCATAATCGACTGAATAATCCTCTGCAGAAAGTGGTTGAACATTTACATTCGTCGAATAAAAAGTAAATTGGCTACCTTGTTGCTGACTGCAAGTTCATTAAATTGCCCATAGATAGGCTTATCGATTGGGAGAGGGTGAGCGTCAAGCCAGCCACCGTCTTTAAAACAAGTATTAGATCCAGTTCAACATAATATTATCGACTAGACTTACTAGCATAGTTATAAAAGCTGTCGCACGGGTCTTTAGACGTGTCGAGCGAGCTTATAATAGTCGAAGCCAAGACAATACATTCCGAGGTCAAGCACGGCAAAGGGCTACTGGTAGGCGGCGGAGGCGCGACAATAATCGTGGTAGTGGGTCCCTCGACCGTCGTCGTTTGAGTATATGACTTGGTCAAGACTGAAGTCACAGTCGTAGGTTCGCTTGGCTCCAGGTTGCTAATACGATGTTGAGCTCCAGCAAAGAGACCGATAAACACGGAGGAGAGGATGAGAAGGATAAGGCAGATAATGAGCAAAAAGGTTGTTAAAACATTGACAGGCTCGTGAAGTCCTTGGTAGAAACGAGCCCAAAGAGAGCCTTTTGCAGCTTCTGAATGGCCGTCGCCATGTTCAGATCCAACCAGCAGCGGTGCTGCCTCTGTTATTCATAAAATCAGCTCTAGAAAGAACTTTTTATTTCTTGTTTCAAACTCACCTTGGTCCGTAGACGGACGTGCCTCCATGATGAATAGAGGCTGTCGTCGGTCGATTCAAGTTTCAAGTCGTCACCCGGTGAGTAAATGATGAGGTAACATCAGCTTACATCAGCGTCTTATTTATTTAAGCTTCAGAGCAAAACCCATGCCCCTGCTCAATCCCATGTCTAGGCCCACAGTGCGCATATAGCTTGGCTTGATGGCGTGCTGATCCCACTTATCATCGGGAAATCTTGCTCTTCGACCTTCCTACCATAATGCATCCCGAGCTCGGCCTGACTCGAACTCGGACCAAGTCTGAGGAAGTTGATGGAGTGGGAGCTGGCGCGTTTCCTGGAAGCAGCATACATGAGAAAGATGCTGCAGCAGAGTTTCTGGCCAACACTTCTGGGAGAGATTTAGATGAGGGAGCTATCGACCCTCAAACAGAGAGGCGGCTGTTATGGAAGATAGATTTGCTGTGAGTGGACAAACGAGCAAAGTAACAGAAGAATACTAACACAGGTTGGCAACAGACTAATGCCCCTTCTAACCATATCTTATGGACTACAATACGTGAGTCGATAAACTAATTATTTGGGTGACTCTCTTACCACTGGTTAGTACGACAAAGCTATTTTCTCTTCAGCATCTGTTTTTGGGCTCTTACAAGATATGGTACGCATCCCGCCATGTATCCCAAATCCGTTCATAAACTTTTTGTAGGACCTGATCATCACTTCCGGAAACCCACCAGTCGCTTCCACCGCTCGATTCTCAACAGCTACGGCGGCCTTTTACTGGGGCTTTTTGATCGCAGCGTATCCCATGTCATATCTGCTCCAAAAGTTCCCAGTGGGGAAAACCCTCTCGGTCATGGTCATCATATGGGTAAGCCAAATACTTTGCTCAATAGTACACTCATCTAACTTTTATTAGGGAGTGATAGTCATGCTCACAGTCGTAGTGAAATCCTACCCCGGAATCGTTGTCCAACGAGTCTTTCTTGGAGTAGTGGAATCAGCCGTATCACCCGGGTTCGTACTTATCAGCTCAATGTGGTACAAACGAAGTGAACAACCCGTACGCATTGGGTGAGCCCGCTTTGCGCTAGCTAGACCTTTACTTGACGTTCTTTTAGCATATGGTACTCCGCTACAGGCCTATTCTCCATCTTTTCAGGAGCAGTCAACTATGGTATCGGAAAGAGCGCGCAAAATGCATCATTGGCAACCTGGAAGTACATGTACATATTTGGTAAGACGTTTCAACTTACCGATGTACTTCATATATGCTTATACAACGCCCATAGCTGGAAGCTGGACCATCGCATGGGGGATACTTCTCCTTTTCCTCCTCCCAGACAACCCAATGTCCGCTCGTATGTTCACGCTCGAGGAGAGGAAACTTGCCGTTCGGAGGTTGCAAGATAACATGACAGGCGTTGAATCTAAAAAGTTCAAGCGAAGTCAATTTATTGAAGCCATCACAGATATTAAGATCTGGATTTATATGATGATGGGGTACGTTCAAATCCATGCATTAAGCAGTGGGAAACTACTAACTGGTCGTTTTCAGAGCTGCACTATACGTTACTAACGGAGGAGTCACCGCTTTCGGCGCACAAATAGTCAAAGTATGTACTGATTCAACGGCAGTTGTCATCGCTTAACCCCTCTTCAAGTCGTTTGGCTACAGTTCGCTCAAAACCATCCTCATGCTCACTCCTGGAGGCGCAACTACAGCCGTCAGCATCTACATTACAGGGTAAGGCCGCTCTACTACCAAGTTTTGGGTGTATGCGCTCACAACCTACAGGCTAATCGCATCACGTTGGAAAAACTCGCGTACGCTGTTGATCCCACTAACATGTATGCCTGTTATGATTGGGGCGATTGTGATCTGGAAGTACGATTGGAGCCATAGAGGGCCTCTGCTCGTTGGTATGTTCTTCTTTTCGAGATCAAGTGAGTGGAATACTAAACACAAAGCTGAAAGGTTACTACTTGCTTGCGGTGCGAACTATATAATAATATTTTAAGTTGTCAACCCATTAATGTTTTTTCATAGGTTTTCGGAGCACCATATGTCCTTCTGCTAAGCCTTTCAACAGCAAACGTAGCAGGGCATACCAAAAAGGTACGCCTTCCCATATCATATGTATATTCACCCAGCTCATAGAGAAACCAAGGCATTCTCGGCAGCAGCAATCTTCATAGGCTACAACGTCGGGAATATCGTCGCCCCCTACTTGATTGATACGCGCACGCGAGCTCAGCACTATCCAAAGGCATGGATTAGCATCATCGTCGTGATGGTGTTTGCATCAGTTGCTTCGCTTGTGTTGAGGGCCATGTATATTTTGGAAAACAAGAGGCGAGATAGACTAGGAGATGGAGAAGGGGAACATGATGGGAAACGGAGCGTGGAGGATGAGGCAGCGTGGGGTGATTTGACAGATAAGAAGAATCCGTACTTTCGCTATGTTTATTAGTGGTTAGAGAGCGGAAGAGTTTCCTTGAATGCACTCAGTTTTCTCATGTCGTTCGATGGAATGCTAGCGTGACTGAACGCGATGTTTGGCTGGTATGCCGCAGAATTGGCATCATATATTGATTTATGTGTTGTATATTGGTGGTAGGTATAAATCATCGAGCACCCGGTGAGACCTACAAACAGAATTAGAAGCGCAAACTTTAGTAGGTCGAGGGTAGACTCACTAATATCACACCATCTCCACGGACAAAGAGCATCTCTACATTCCTCTTTGCGACCTAAACGCGCCAGTCAGTCACAACCCCTCCGATTTGGCTAATTCTACTCGCCTTGATATTTGGGTTCGCAGGATTGTCAGGATTCTCCACGATCATAATAGACTCCTCTACGTCGCTCATAATCAAGTTCATATGCCCATCGTACGCCTATCCAAGCACAAAATAAGACAAAAACGCGAGGCCAAGGGATTAAAGTACTTACGTGTAATATCCCAGTAAGTTCCCTATCTCCCCTTAGCTTAACATACACCCTCTCGCTCAGTGACAACTTTATAAGATCAAATGGCTCTTGTACCGCGCCTGCTGCGGCTACGTCTGCCATGAAGGATGTGGTTAGGTCGAGAAATTGGAAATGAAAGGTTTGGGCGTGTCGGTCGGCGCTTGTAGCCAACGACCACCACCGCCGCCTCACGAAAATGCCCAAGCATTACTGTGATTATTGTGATGTGTTCTTGACCCACGATTCTACATCTGGTGAGTACTAAAATATTATAACACGGGAGCGTGCTAACGTTTCTGTTTGTAGTCCGAAAAGCGCACAACAGTGGCAGGAATCACCTCGCCAACGTTCAGGACTACTATGCATGTAAGCTTGGCTCGACCGTCTACATTTTCAGCTCTAACATGGGTTTGATACAGCTCTAGGACACGATAAAGCGCAAAATATTATTGACCAGATCACTTCGGCATACGAATCTGGAGGCGGACCTCCTCGTGGCGGCTTCAACTTTGGTCCCAATGCTTTCGGCCCGCCACCGCCTTCATTCGGTGGCCCAGGATTTGGAGGGCCGCCAATGGGCTTTGGAGGTAAGTGATGATTGAGTTTGTTGTGTTGGTATATGGCTAAATAGATTGCTGCAGGTCCCCCACCTGGCGGCTTCCCTCCGTTCCCTCCGGCTGGTTTTAGCGGACCAAGTGGTCCCGGAGGAATGCAGGCAGCGCACCCCGGTATGGGTCTTCCCCCTCCATTGGGCATGAGAGGTATGTACAACCATTATATAGTTCATGATACAATTCACTAACACAATCTACTAGGTCCTGGTCCGATGGGTGGTATGTTTGGCTCATTCAACCTCTCCAAACATTTCTAACTCAACTAATTTCACTGTAGCACCTCCATTCCCACCAAATGGGGCCCCTCCATTCCCTCCTAATGGTGCACCTCCCTTCCCTCCAAACGGTGCCCCACCGTTCCCGCCAAACGGCGCTCCGCCTTTCCCACCAAACGGAGCACCACCCTTTCCTCCTAACGGTGCCCCGCCGTTCCCTCCCAATGGAGGAGGTCCACCTGCAGGAGGCGTTCACCCAGGTGAGTTAACATTCATTATTGGGCTTGAATTTTGTTACTAACCGACTTCTTAACAAACAGATCGCGTAAGAATGATGGGCGGTCGATGAGAGACTCAGCTTTGGCTTGTTTTGTACCCGCACATCTGTCTATATCACTGAGTTCGTTTGGGGTTGCAGATAATCACACAAAACTCTCTGCAAACCGCATCGCGCTCGGCTGTACATTCCCACTCGGCATTTGCACCAAGCAGTCAAGCAGATGTACAAAAGTGCAAAACTTGCAAAGAAATAATATTTCACAAAAATCAAACTACTAGAACCTAGACAAACTCACAAAACTCTACGAGCAATGATAGCAATAAGAATCGATACAAGTGATACAATAACAACATCAAGCAAAATAGGAGGACGAGCAGATTGAGGAGGGCGAGTAGTGGGAGTTGGACGAAGAGTCGTAGTGGTATTGGGACGAGCAAAGCTTGGCGAAAGTGGTGAAAGCGGACTACTCGGAGCCGGGTGTGGTGCAGCTTCTATAGCTGGCGGGTCGGCGGTGGTGGTTGGTGTTGGTGTTAACTCTGCTGGTCGCGCTGTCCTCTCTGAAGAGTTAGAGTTGACGTTGATTTCGGGGGCAGTGGCAGTAAGAGTAGGACGATCCGATTCGGATTGAGTCTTAGTTGGTTCCTCCATAGCTTCCGCTTCAGCCTCTTCCGTCTCGCCCTCTGTTTGCTCCGGGTTTGACGAGATCAAAGTAGATTCCTCGGCTGGAGGCTCAGGTAAACACTCGAGGTTGGTCTGCTGGCAATCAGGGCAATACCACTCTCGGGATCTATGCCAGTATGAAATCAATATAATCTCCCTGCCAAAACAAAAACACAACTCACAGCGCGGCCAGCCGCTTCCTTTCCAATATCGGATACTCCAGCGCGCCAACTCCCACTGCGGCCTCACCTTTGTGAGGGAAGAAACCCTGTAGACCAATAATCGCTATCAAAGGCCAGGGTTAACCAAATCCAATGATAGAGAATGGGTGGAGCTTACCCGTTCGGACTCCCCAGGCGGGTTGCCAGAGCTCTTCATGATCTAAACAGGCAGAGATAAGAGAAATGACAGCGCGCATAGGGGAATGACTTACAGCTGGTAAAGCTGATGCATATCTAACAAACCAAGCAACATAACTATATTGGACTAGAGATCATAGCAGTAATGCGCACCTTCTTGTTCAACTCGAATCGTCCATTCGGAGTCAGCACCATGATAGATGGTGGTCGAAATGGATATTCCGACGGCAGCAAGATACGGCAATGATACAACCCTCCTTCAAACTCTGTGTCCGGTGCACCCCTCAAGGTTGCATGCCATTCCTACAGAACATGTCAGTCGGCCGATTGACACATATACATAAGTCCCTGATCCAACGCACAAAGATGTCGTTCTTGAATGAAACGAGGCGTCAGTTAAAGCAGTGGTGTTGAACGATGTTAACACTCACCTCAAGAGGCCCAGCAGAGTACTCGTGCGAGGGATCATTCTGAAGCTCTTTGGCCTCTTGCAATATCCGCTTTACCGCTACAATATACACAGGTCAAGAGCATTCCGCAACACAGGCTTAGTACTGGGTCTTACCAGAGTTGTTCTTGTTATGTGAAGAACGGGTAGCCATGTTATATAGAGTTTGGTGGAGACAAGGTGAGTTGAAAGAGTGGCTGATGGGATATGTGGGGCGGCAGTGGTGGTCGAATCGGGATGGTCTTTGGCTAATCAGCGACGTGGTCGGAATTTCACACGTGATGGGCGGTTATCAAGTTGCATTTATCTCGGGCAAAAAAACATTATTCAATATAAAGACATCAGAGATATAAACACAAGGGAATCACGAATAGCAGAGGATACACAAGACGGATACACATGAGATCATTAGGTCGTAAAATAAGAATTTTGAATAAATTAAGCGTTTAGTGACGACCGAGGCCCTTGGCTTGCTTCCCGAGGCCGCGAGCTTCAGTGCGCTTGGCCTTGGCTAGACGAGCTCTGAAGGAGGGAAAAGGCATTAGAAAACACATCGCATAAGTAAGGTTTGAAAGAGACTCACTCTTCGACAGCCTGTGTCTCGAGCATCTTGCAATGCTCACGAGCAGCCATGACAGCGCGACGAGAGGCTTCAAGAGCTCGGTCAGCCTCACGCTCTGCCTCCTCGGCAGCAGCGAGCTTCTGGTGGGCAGCCATCACGGCGGGGTCCCTGTAGAGAGGTCTAAGTCAGTACCAGGACAAAGTTGAAACTGTACAGATGATCTTACTTGCTGACCGCGGGATCAGACTTGCGGTTACCCATACCAAGGAAGCCTTTACGGCCAGAAGTCGAGCCCGAACGACGGTGCCTATCCGACTCGACAGAGCTCACGCTGCTCGCGCTCGAACGGCGACGACCAAACATGGAGCGCGAACGACCAGTACCATTGGCATTGGTGGTAGTAGTAGCAGGGGCAGTAGTAGCCGGAGCAGCCTCCGTAGACTTGCGACCACCGAAGAGAGGCATGATTATGAGATTAGAAGGCGAGTTACGGGAGAAGGGATGCGGATGCTGTTGAGTGACGAGACGGGTGTCTGCCTTGACATTTATACCAGTATTGTGGAGCCCCAAGCTACTACGACATTGTTCTTGGAGCCACGTTCCTCGCGGTGGTGCGCTCACCGATGACGTCGTGCCCAGCCAGGCATGTATTTCACCTGACAGCAAGCTCGGGACCGACAGTGACCACGAGTTTCAGAACTTAGTAGCCCAGCGCGTAATTAGGCGCTCTTGTTGTCTAGAGTATATGCAGCCATCACTTTGTACACTCCTTGAATAGATGGTGAATATGTTGCCTCGTATACCATGAAAGTACGCACGAGATGATATATGCACTAAAAAGAGGGACGGAATATTTTTCGAAGCGTACCAATGCCTTAAATTACCACAAAAAGGAACTCCTGAGCCAGATTCAGACTTCGTAGTCGAGAAGTATTCTTTTCTTTTATCACTTTTACCGCGCCGAAGGGCCCACGTGTATCACTCGTTATCGCCCTATTGATCTCACACCAAATGTAACATCATGAACAATCGTATTATTTCTATATCTTGGTGAAGTGAACGCAACACAAGACAGAAAATTCAACATCTACATCATTCAACAACACCCGCCGTTAACAATCTCCCCCCAAATAGCTCCCAGACGTCTCAACACAAAACAATTGCAACAAATACATATAATGCCATGCCATGCCAGTCTCAAACCAATGCACGAATATCCAAAACTCAGGCGTCCACCTTGGTCGACGTCGAAGGAAGCTCAAAGCTAAGCTCCGCCGTGGGGGTCTGAGGAAGCTCATCCTCCTCTCCGCCACTGGACGGGCTCGATGCTAGGCCGTGGTCACTACCAAAGTCGGACATGATAGGTGACTCGGGTCGGTCGCGTTGAACGCCACTCGTGGTGCTGTTCTCCGAGGTGAGAGTAGCGAGTTCTGCATGCGAGACAACACGGAGCTTCTGCGACGGTGGGACAGCCTTTTCAGACTCGAGCTCGAGACCGCCGTGGAGAACACCAACGCGCATCATGGCGAGTAGGTTGTGCGCGGCGTTAGAGTGATCGTAGACACCACCGAAGAAGGCAGTCGTCGCATCTCGGCCAATGTTCTTGGAGAGCAAGTGACGGCCACCGGGGTGCTCCTCCATGAAAGACGAGACGTCATGGATAAAGCCGGAGATAAGGACGAGATTGCGCTCCTTGGCAAGTGCTTGGAACTCGTGCCAGCTGATGACAGGTAGATCGTTCGAGCTCTTCGGCCACTCGAGCTGCTCGGAGCGTTCCTTGATCTTCTTCAACTCCATAGTCATCTGACCCTTCTGGACCTCGTTGTCAGGGAAGACCTTGAGGTGGCTAGCGAGACCGAGCCAGGACATGGTAGTGATGAACCACTTGGTAGGGTCATACTGATACCACCTAATGGCGTTGCGGTAATCCATGGGGAACTGGTGGTGGAAGTTGTGGTAACCCTCGCCGATAGTGACAAGCGCAGTGATGAGATGGTCGCGGGGAGTATGCTTGTCGTCAAACGGAGTCTCGCCGAGCCAGTGCGCAAGAGAGTTGACGCAGAAAGTCGAGTGGTGAACGAAGCAAAGACGGGCGGCACCGGCGTAGAAGTAACCACCGCGCCAGTCGCCCCAGCAGAGACCAGGAAGGACAGTAGGGATACCGAATGCCATGATAAGGATCAACCACAAGTACCAACGGTGTTGCCACCTGACAATCTCGTTGCGAGAAAGATCAGAGACGTCGGCGACACCGGGCTTGCGGCGGGGCTTGAAGACCATCCAGCCTGCAGGAACATGGTTAAGAAAGGCTGAAAGGTTGAAAACGTAGCCACATACCGATGTGAGACCAGATGAGACCGTGGTGAGCGCCATACGGGTCGAGATCAGTATCGGTGTAACGATGATGGGCACGGTGACCGCGCGACCACCACTTGATCGATCCCTGCACGGCGCCTGCGCCGGCCATTGCCAATGCATACTCGAGCGGCTTGGAGGCATTATATGATCGATGGGCCCAGAGCCGGTGGTAACCAGCAGTGATACCGAGACCAGTTACAAAGTACCAAAAGACGGAAAAGAGTGCGGTCTGCCATTGCAGCTTGGTGGTGAAAGCACCGTACAGCGCGATGAGCGGAGTGACGCCGACGAGCACGCAGTTTAGGTAGTTGAGCTCTTTCCACCTATCAAAATTTTAGTCAGCATCACGTGAAGCCAAGGCAAACACCAAATCCGTTGGGGCGGAATGAAAAAGAAGTGCTGAAACTCACCAGTTTTGTAAAGTCACTGGCGGGAGAGGTTTTGTCGTCTCGAGCGTGTGCTGGACATAGTTGTCCGGGATGTTCATGTCGACGGGCACGGGATCGCGCTCTCCGTTTTTCGACGCTGCGGGGCGGCGCTGAGGGCCAGCAGGGGCAGCCATTCTATTTTGTGGTGTCGAACCAGTCGGGATGGATCGAGTCTATTGAGAGGGGGACCAGGCAGTGGTCACCGGGCACACGCTGGGGGGGAGAGGGCGGTAAGGAAGAACGTGGGGTACCGAGCACTTATATACATATATTGGGTCTGGAATTTGATGCGCTTAGTTGGGTTGGGGCGACGAAAAACGCCCCAACAAATCCGCGCCGTTATTCTCCGCGCTTGTTATCAGGGGCATCTTCGCACTTATAGCTATGGAGCGCATTCCCCTACGTAACTTGGTACTAATTTCTGCGGAAGTTGTGATATGCCTTGTGGCAATTCCGGCTCGGCGAACCGTCTACCCGGGGCTGCGGACCACCTGCAGGCTACTGCAACATCTCCATGGACATGAGAACCCTATTCACAGTCAATTCGAGTGCCTGCGAGCGAACAAAGAGTGGTTGTATGCTCGGAGCCCGGCTGAAAATGCTGAAATGATGATTTATGCGTACCTTGTTTGCACCTCGAGGGACGACGGGCGCTAAACCTAGCATCGCCACCCTGATTGATAGTCGCGAACAGCCTCATCCAGCCCTTGCTCGCCTCTTCCACCCTCTTCTCCATGGCTGAAATCCAGATAGACCAACCCCTCCAGACCATCGTCGCCCAGACCAAGGACGCGAGTCCAGACTTGAAGATAGTAGAGAGCTCGCTTCAAGCGATCGCTAATGCCCTTAGAGAAAAGTCGGCTGGTATGTTGTCAGTCTGATGACAGATGTACAACTTGACATCGTTTGCCGTCGCTAGCAACTACGCGAAACCGACTCAACCAATCTGAGCTCCCCGAAGCTCTTGTTGCAGTTTGGAAAGCGACTTTGACAGGTGACAGTATTCGACCAGAAGGACCAACTCGTAGTACTGCATATGAGCTACTGCGTGTCGCGGCAAACCTGTGTAACGATCACGGCAAGTATAGCGAGGATGTTGTATATCGACATTTACTTAACACTGATATGCGTTTAGATGGAAATCGACAGAAACTTTTAGATGTTGGTCTCATACAAGCCGTACTTTCAGCGCTCGACGCCTGTGGTCAAGAGTCACTTGAGCTAGACCTAGAAGATCTCAAGGTCGCGAGGACCTCTGTAGGGTTTTTGCTAAATGCAAGCATGAGGAACAGTAAGTTTCTGTGATCGAATTCTATTTTGGTCTGAATTTATGCGTGTCATCATTTGTGTTCTAGATACTATGCGAGCAAAGTTCATCGAGCTCGACGCACCACGGATTGTTCTCAAGTTGGCAACCGAGATATATAAAGTAGGATCATGGACCAAGACTGTCTCTGGTGAAGACGAGCCCGAAACCTGGACATGGCGTAGTGGTTTGTCATCTTGGGTTCGCCGACTAGTCGACTCGCTCCACGATATGGGTGAGGACTATTATACTGATACCCAAGTGCATATACTGAAATTGTATTCAAACTAGAGCCAACACCTGAGTTTGCTCCTTCGTGCCTACCTTACCTCCTAAAACCACTTGACATCTTCGCCAACCAAGGCTCTCGAACTCCAACTGCAACTCATACTTCCGCCAACTCCAATGCAACAATCTCCCCGCCAGATCTTATTGCCGCGGATCTTGAAGCACTCGAAGCATCCTGCATGCTCCTTGAATCTCTCACTCTGGACTCTGAACCCATTCGTCTGGCACTTGCTCAAGATCCGGCCTATCTGCGCACGATCCTCCGATTCATCGAGCTAGCTCAGCCGCTTTCAGACTGGCGTACGACTGACAACAAGGACAAAGACAAGTGGGAGAAGACCGTTGGAATTTGCAAGGGTGCTGTAATCAAGGCACTCGTCACTGTCGCGGGTGAAGACAAAGCAATCCCGTATCTCTGGGATGATGCGCAGTTGGACGGAGGAAATCAGACGGCACCTGGAGGATGGTTTGTCGCTGCGTTGTTGGCTTGGATTAAGCAGTATAGGTCAGCGGCTCCAAGTGACGCAAGGGATGATTTGGTTATCTGTGCTACGCTTACACTTGGGAACCTGGCTCGTCGGGGTGAGTGTCCAGTCTTTGATTGATGAGATTCATGCTAACACGGCGCATAGATGCCTACTGTATCGCACTAGTAGCTCCCCCGTCATCAGTCGTTCCAGACCTTGTCCCATTCATTACGCCGGGAACTGATATGAAACTCAAGCATGGTGTGCTTGGATTGCTCAAGCATCTTGCTCAGCCAACCTCGAACAAGATCGTCCTTGGTGATGCTGGCGTTCTTGAGGCGCTTGCTACTTCGAATGTCTGGGATAGTGAGTCAGACCGCGCAGAAGCAGTTCAAGCTTCTGGCATCGGTATTGCAAAACACTTGTGTTTGAACAACGGTTAGCGTCTTGTTCAATCATCGCTCGCCCCCTACTAAACCAAACTCCTGCCTTCAGTGAGCAACACCGTTCGACTCGTCCTCCCGCCACCAACCGCCACATCTGCCATCTCACCAATCACACCCCTCTCCCCCCGCGAACCAAACGACGAAGACGACGATGTAGTAAGCGGTATGGACCAAGTGATCAACCTCTCCCAACGCTCCGACACCGTCGCACTCAAATCCGAAGCTGCACGAGTTCTAGGGAACGCCGTCAAGTCGCTCTGGTCTCCTGCCGGACCAGAGGAAAGTATTTTAGTTTCCCAGGCACAGCGACGGAGAGCGGTGCATAGGCTTTCGAACCCGCAGAGCGCGAGGGCGTTGGCGGAGCTTGTGGGGCGGAGTAGGAAGTATCCGGTTCTTTTGAATGAGGGGATTGTTGCGTTGACGCTTTTGGGGAGTCAGAAGGCTGGAGGTGAGTAGATCAGTCTATCCTAGAACCATTTGACTGAACCTGGTGTTACAGCACCACATGTTCTCGGAGCCCTTGTTCGTGCATTGGACATTCCAATGGCGTTGGTCACTGGCACCAAACCTTCTGGAGATGAAAATACACCAATCGAGCATCCTACTCTCCTCGACATGCTCCGAGTCATTCTCAAGAACGAGGACAAAACCTTCCCACCCCAACTCCGCGCCAACGTCTGTACACTCTTTGGTAGTGTACAACCCAGCGATGCATCCACAACAAAGATCTCGGATAAAGTCAAGGATGCAATGAGGCCAGTACTAGTTGACATTGTCGCAGTAGACGCGGACAAGGAGGAGCCAGTCGTGCAAGCTGCGGCCAAGAAGATTGTGAATTTGTGGGCTGAGAAGGCTGAGAGTAATTAAGTGTTGTGATTTAGGACTGATGCAGACGAACTTAGTAGTGGAACCAATTTAATGCTTGTCTTTGTTGTGAGAATCAATATACACGATAGTTCTGAATAAAATGACAACGCGTACAACAGCCAGATGAAAATGTCAGATAGTAAAGATATGAATACAGCCATGTTTGGGGGGAGAGGAGGGGGTGGAGTACAAGATCAATATTTATACAACTTCTGTAAAGTTTGCTGGGAAGATTCCCTGTCTGCCGTCGATTTTGCCCGTCCACCTGAAAACAATATTAGTTCACGACCATAGAGGCTGAAAGAGACGACATACCAATCATCCATAGAGTTGGTCTTCTTGATTACAATGATCACATCTCCCTTATTAAATGAAAGGTCCCCAGACTAGAAACCAAGACCAGTCAATCGACCGAATCAGAACACTCCACATCCAACATACCTCTTGTGCAATAAAGTCAAACAACGCAATAGCCCTAGCTACACCCTCCGTCTGGGGTCCAGCCAACCCAGGCTTGGTCGAAAGTTTCGGAGTTGGCTGCCTCTTTGGCTTCGCACCAAACGGATCGTCCTCCCAAACATCCGCATCCTTGTTCGCAGAACTCAAGTCCGTCTCGACAAGTCCAGGATAGAACCCTCTTTTGCCGTTGCTCGGATAGTTTATGTTGCCGGTATCAAAGCTCTGCCTAGCTCCATAATTATCTCGAGGGGATGAACCAAACGGATCATGGTCGTCGTGGTCCGAGTCGCCAGTCATGAGATCGAATTGGTTATTCTTGCGATCGTTGTTGTTGTTGCTGGTATCTCGTCCGGAAAACCTAGCAGCCCATCCACCAACACTGCCAAACGCCGAATTCTGTCGTCCGTTTTCAACCTCTTTGTCCTTTTCCTTATCCTTGTCTTTTCCTCGTCCATTGAAGAACGACCCAGCGGTACTCTTCCACGACCCGTTCCGACTGAGCGCAAGACGCTGCTGAGCCGATATATCCGCAAACTGAGTCTGAGTGGGCGACGGACCACCATAAGCGCTATACGGCGACGCATTCTGACGCATCCGAGTCTCATAATCTGAGATCTCGCCCGACTTGCGTGGGAAATCGGTCGAGCGACGGCTTGGATCCGGGCGTTGTGCTGTAGCTGGGTCAAAGTCGGATTCGAAATGGGTGTCGAAGCCGTTTAGACGATTGTTATCGTTGGCTGCTGCGTAAGACATAGACCGTCGGTTATCGGCAGGAGATGTAAAGGGAGACCGGATGGGGGCAGCGTTTGGAGCATCATCATAGTCGTCCTGTGGGTCAGGAAAGTAACCTGAAGCGTTCTTCTTCCTTCCCCACGAAGGCGAAAACGCCCCAGAGACTCGTTTCGTGCGGTCCATCGTACGATCGATTATCCCGCCTCTCGGACTCGACGCGCTACTCGACGCTCCTACACCTCCGAAATGATATCCTCCACTGACGTCGCTTCCCGTTCGATCCTCCTGTATCCATTTCTGGCCAGTTGGGAGACCCGTACACCTCTCAAGCGCGCGAACGAGATTCTCAGCCCACGGTGGAGTCGGAACAACCCCACTCAGGAGCTGTTTAGATGTGACGTCTGCTTCGTATGCGATAGAGTTTGCGTCTTGTCGTTCGACAATGATGGATCCTTCGACGCTGATTCCACCGAACAGGCCTTTGGTCTTGCTGTACGAGTACATGGCGGCTACTTTGCCTTTAGTGTTGAGTGCGACGTCGGCTCCGCCGTTTCGGCCTATTGGACCGACTGCGAGAGACATGTTTCCGCCGAGTGTGAGTGAGCCAGCGGACATGAATGATTTCACGGCCTACATGATGATGTGGTGAGAAAGAGGCGTCAAGTGAGATAGATGGACGTACGGCTCGTGTGTTGAGAACAATGAGAAAGTCGGTCATCTCTGCGCCTGCTTGGCCTCCTACACCCATCCCTGCTGAACCGATTGCGCTTGGCGCGGACCATGCTATAATCATGGATGTACATCAGCAGCCGTGCGTGGCGGGGTGTGGTATACGTAAACTCACTCCCGTCGGGTAGTCGAGCAATGACGATCCCGCTTCCTGCTCGAGCAGAGAACAGGAATCCTGCTTTGACGACTGTGAAGATTGCGAATCCGCATGCTTGTTCGAGGACTTGTCGGGGGACGAGCTATTATCAATGTTAGCTGGTATGAATATGTGGGAGAATGGCGAGGCTTACACCGTCCAGTCCGTCATTTCTAGAGTCTACAAATGAAAGCAAGATCTTTGTAGCCTTTTCACATTCTTTAGGAACGCTGCAAGTGCACACGTATGAGCTGGCCGCCAGCACACATACACAAAGTACATACCTGACGGGGAGGGGAGAGTTGAATTTCATGACTTGTCGTGGTGGTAGAGAACAAGAAGCCCGCTGGGAAACCGCAGTCTGGTAAAGAGGCGGAGAGCCGGCAGCCGAGGCGATCAGACCATTGGGTGTGCGTGATAAGTGGTGCAATATAATAACTGTCCGCATAAGCGCCGGGTTTCCGGATTTAGACTGGTGCGCATATGGTCTTGGCGTTTTTCTCAAGGCACAGGAAGAATGGTACTAAAGAACGCGATATAATTTGAGAGTGTGTATGGTACGGTACTGGTCACAGAAGGAAAGCCAAGTCCATGCTTGGAGGTACGAAAAGATCGACCCTGGGGTAGATCACGCGGCGTAGAGCCAAGCTCCCAAGACGGCCATCGAGGCACCCATGGAAAATGTGGTCATGCGGGTGGAGGAAGCGGCGTTGGGGCTGCTGCTAGCTGAGGGTGCTGCGCCGGTTGTGGAAGCTCCGTTGGTTGCGGTGCCGGTGGAGGATGCAGCGGTAGGTGCGGCCGAGGCGGTTGAAGGATCGGATGCTTCAGCGTTGGCGCGGAATTGACCAGCTGTTTGTGTGCCTATCGTACGACAGTTATTAGTATTTCAGCGCGAGTTTAGGTGCGAAGAGCAAGACGTACCTGTCACTTCAGGATTGATAGAGCTTTTTCAGTCCGTTAGCGTAAAATCACAAGCACAGAACATAACAAACTAACAAAACGGCGCCCTTGTTACACAACCCGCCAGCCTGATCAAAGAACCACACTGGGTTGGTGTCTTGGACAACATACACCGTAGTCGGAAGCCCAGACGCGTCGACCGGCGTGCTATCCGCAACAGTCTGCACACCCGAGTTATAACCGCCGCTCATGGGGATACATGGATCCGTGAACGTGGATTCTACACCGCTCTACGCATTGGAAAATGATAAACATGTACAGGAAAGGGGACTTACGAACGGCACTATGGCTCCCAGCTCGATATTCGAACACGATTCTGTCTCCAGCCTAGATGAAACACCATGAGCAGCAGCTCACTTGGTAGTCAATATATACAACGCACCTGAGGACGTACGGAGCTCGGGTCGAACCCCATCCCGACTTTGCCGCTATCGAATTCTTAGCTCAACACGCACAAAAGATATTCATGATTGCAACTCACGTTGTCTCGTCCTTGCCAACTCCAATCGTATAATCAAACGCCAACACTGCAGGAACAAGCAAAAGCAACGCAGCGAGTCTGGCCATTTCGAATGTAGAAAAAAGAAAGGAGACGTGGTTGATAGAAAGAGCGAAGAATGCCGTTATAAAGCAAAAAGACAAAGACGAGAAGTTCAAGACGCTTGGAGATGTAGCCTTGGCAGTGTCGGACCCTGAGCTCGGCGCTTAAAGTCCGGGGGCCATGATTCGCACGCCGGACATCGCCTCGAGCCCCTCTTTCAACTCAGTCAGCCCCGATTGCTTTTGACTTTCCTTCGTCTTTCCCACCACTACCCTCTTTGTCTCAATCTCAAAGAACAGAATGAGCAACTACGTCCAGCTCGAGAAACTCGGCGAAGGTACCTATGCCACGGTCTTCAAGGTAAGCCCCCTTTGAGTGGCCACCTGTACGCCACTGGCTCATTTACAGGAAATTTACACAGGGGCGTTCGCGCACGACAAACGAAATCGTCGCACTGAAAGAAATCCACCTCGATGCGGAGGAAGGCACACCCTCGACCGCCATTCGTGAAATCTCGCTCATGAAGGAGCTCAAACACGTCAACATTGTGCGCTTGCACGACGTCATTCACACCGAAACCAAGCTCGTGCTCATATTCGAGTTCTGCGAGCAAGATTTGAAAAAGTATATGGACACGCATGGTGAACGTGGAGCGCTCGATCCGGGCACTGTGCGCAGCTTTATGTTCCAGTTGTTGAAGGGCACAGCGTTTTGTCATGATAATCGTGTCCTCCATCGGGATCTCAAGCCGCAGAATTTGTTGATTAATCGCAAGGGCGAGCTCAAGCTGGGTGATTTCGGTTTGGCCAGGGCGTTTGGTGTTCCGGTCAATACGTTCTCGAATGAGGTATGGACTCCTTTTTCCTTTTTATAGTACGACAGTGTTTGATGTGTGTGCTGTGCATATGTAGGTCGTCACACTGTGGTACCGTGCACCAGACGTCCTCCTCGGCTCGCGTACATACAATACCTCGATCGACGTCTGGTCCTGCGGATGCATCTTTGCAGAGATGATCACCGGCGTACCTCTCTTCCGTGGTCGCGACAACCAGGACCAGTTGTTGAACATTATGCGTATCATCGGGACACCCGACGAGCGTGTGTTGCGCAAGATTGCGGCTGATTCGGTGAGTCATTTGTTTCGTGTGGTCCAATGGGTCTTTTTTGGACTGACTCGAGGTGGATTGTAGCCTGAGATTCAGCTGAAGCAGTACCCGAGGTACCCCAAGGTTCCGTGGCAACAGGTTGTGCCCAAGGCTAGTCCTCAAGGTGGGTTTTGCATACAATGACTGGTGACTTGAATTAGAACTGATTTGGCTATTAGCGATTGACCTCTTGGAGCGTCTCTTGCAATTCGACCCCACGAAGCGTATTACAGCTCAAGAAGCCTTGATGCACCCGTACTTTACGACTCCATCTGGGCCAAACGCTTATGCCCAGCCTCAATACGCTTACCCTCAACAAGCCGCCGAGCATGCGTTTACGACTCAGATGGCGGATACTCGTCAACAGCAGGCTGCGGCAGCTGCTCAACAACAGCTGGCGTATCAGCAACAGCAGCAGTTCCAGCAGATGCAACAGAGCGGACCGCCGAGCCAGTACTATACGCCTTCGGGGCAGTATGCTCAGCAGTACGCTCAGCAGCCTGGTCGTTGAGGAATCGAGGCAGTGTTGAATGTCGAATGTTGTCGTGTTTCTGTCTTCTTTTACGTCTGTGTGTAGAATTTGTAGGAATAGTTAAGTAATTGTAATTGCTTTATGTAGCATACGTTGTCCAGAATTAAGTATCTGTATGCTCTTTATCTGGCCCACGATTATGCAAGGAGGGTTCTGCGATTAGAAGCATGATACGAGTGCCAGCTATAGAACCAGGTGGTTGAACTTTATCAGGTTGCTTGCTCCTATCGGTTGAGACCGCAAAGTTGGGCGCTACGTGCGGTGAAATGACTTGCACGATAAGACTTGGAACGCAACATCAACACCCTTTTTCGTTTCCACGCCCGGCGCGGAGTCGGGTGCACCATGCGAACCACAGGTACCCCGACCACAAGCCGAAGCTATTCATATGCTTCGCTTGGCCGAGTTGGCCAGAGGATTTGCTTTTTGTACGACGGATTGGCGGAAGAGAAGTGGTGTGGGCTAAATAGACGAGTGGCGTGTTTTCAGGTGGCCAAAGCATGTGGATTCAAAGTGACAAGCGCATATGGAGGTGCATACATTAAACTTTTCAGTCGAGTCAGGCCGTGATTGCGGGACCGAAAGAGGTTCGATGATCCCTGATCTGATGCGAACCATGTGCTCGTAAAAACCGAATTTGTCACCCCCTCCTTGAGAGACGGTATATTTCTTGGAGCCGCAGCCCGCAGATACATTCTCTCAAACCATCCGCTATGAGCCAGCTCGTGCTCGACACGGCCGTGCGCTTACTCGCTGCGCCGACCAAGTCCAAATTCGGACCCCACACGCTCTTGATACCCGCTATCTGCGCTGCTGTTTCCGTTGTTGTATTTCTTTTACATCTAGTTTTTACGTCTGGTCCTGTCAAGCGGTTCTTTGGACGACCCGCCGAGCCTGAGGAGGACGTTGGAGGGCCTGTGGTGAGGCAGCATTCGGGGTTCTTTCCGGATTTGCGCTCGCATATTCGTGGTCATGGAGGCGCTGGTGTGTTTGCGTGGAAGATGCTGAGGCTGGTGTCGTGTGTTGCGTTGACGGCGTTGACGATTGTTGCTGTTGTTCTCACAAACGAGGGACACAAGACTGTGGGTTCCAAGAACTGGGCTGGCGACGAGGTTGATACGCTCCGCAAGCACTGGGGCAAGAAACACAAGAAACATAACAAGCATGAGCGGTTATTTAGTACTGCAGAGTGGATGGAAATTTCGCTTTGCATGTTCTACGTGAGTGGTTGTTTCATTTCGGTCGTGTGCTATTTTTCGCTTATGTGAATTTTTCGATTAGACGTATGCTACTTTGCTCGCTATCCTTGCACTTACGCTTGGCCCTCGTCTTCGTGCTGTTGCCAACTTCCATCTTGTTGTGCTGTTGCTCATTGCGCTTGGCGTGTACGCATGGCGCGACTTGATGCCGCTCACTACGTTTTCGTTGCACCCCGCCGATGCGGCTGGTGGTTGGTTGACCTGGAGCCGGATTGGTGTTTTGGCCTTCGCAGGAGTCGTTGTTCCGCTGTTCATTCCGAGGCCTTATGTCCCACTCGACCCCAAGGTACGTTTGTTTTGTTGAGAGTTTTGTTTAAGCACCGACTTACTATACCACTATAGAATCCCTCTGCGGCTCCTAACCCCGAGCAAACCGCTTCTCTGATCGACTTTATGCTCTTCAGTTTCTTGGATTCGCTAGTTTGGACAGCTTATCGTTCTCCCAAGCTTGAATATGAGCAGCTCCCACCGCTGGCAGACTACGACCGAGCTGCGTATCTCAAACAGCGAAGCTTTGACCAGCTCGATCCGCTTCGACGAGCTGTGAAGAACCGAAGACACTTGTTCTGGGGACTTATGGAGGTGTTCAGGTGGGAGTATTGTATCATGGCTCTGACCATTTCTGTCAAGGTGAGCCGTTGTTGCTGCATAGAACCATGGTTTGGGGTTTAACGTTGTGCGGCAGGCGGTTATGGAGTTTGCTGGACCTGTCGGTATTCGGTATTTGTTGCTCTACCTTCAAAATCCTGAGGAACCTGGGTTCTTCCGTCCTTGGTACGTTCCGTACGCTCATTCATAATGCTTTAGCTAACTCGAGTACGCAGGGTCTGGATCGCTTGGTTGTTCCTCGGCCCAATGATCGGCTCTATCGCCATACAATGGTACATTTTCGTTACCGTACGTCCAAGCCTAGCATCTCCACCTCTACCCACTAACTCACAAGCATTAATTTCAGACTGGTTCGCTCGTTCGTGCTGAAGGCATGCTCACGCAACTTTTGTTCGAGCACTCGCTTCGTATTCGTATGGTCGCTGAAGTCGCTCCGAGTGGAAGTGGCGCCAAGACGCCAAGGGCTACTACACCTGGTGCGGATACCGCGAGCGTGAGCGGCTCGACGGCTGTTGATGAGGGAAGCAACGGGGAATCGAGTCCGGCTCATACGGCTGAGGGGAGCAATGCTCAGACGTTGGTCGCGAGTACCAGCTCGGTCAATGGAAAAGGCAAAGGCAAGGAGGATGATAAAGACAAGGACAAGGACAAGAAGAAAGAGGACGAGGATAAAGGCCAGGACAGCTCGAATTTAGTCGGAAAAATCAACAATTTGATGTCTACTGTAAGTTGGCTCCATCAGATTTGTTCAACAACTCTAAATCTGGATTGTAGGACTTGGGTAATATCACCGAGGGTCGAGACTTTTTGTTCGTTCTACTCTTTGCGCCGATCCAGATTATCCTCAGTGTTTTCTTTTTGTACAAGATCCTAGGATGGAGGTATGTCTTCTTCGTCTTGCTGTCTGTCAACGATATATAATAACGTGCCTCCAGTGCTGTCGTTGGTATGGCTACAATGCTTGTGTCGTTCCCTATTCCGGGCAAAGTTGCGCACTTGACCAACAATGTCCAAGTGGAGCGGATGAAAAAGACTGATGCGCGTGTTCAAAATATTACGGAGTGTGAGTTTAGTTGCTGCTTGAAGCCAATCTTGGAAATGCTAATCCGAAACCTTAGCTATGAACGTGGTTCGCATGATCAAGCTCTTTGGCTGGGAGAAAAAGGTCGAGAAGCAGGTCGAGGAAAAGCGTGAGGAAGAGTTGAAGTGGTACAAGAAACGGCAGATTTTGGGTCTGGTCAACATGAATATCAAGTGAGTCGCTTTTGTTGCGTTCTTTGAATACATAGCTAACCTAGATGATTTCAGCTATGTGCTCCCGTTGATCGTGATGATCGTGACATTTGCGTCGCATACTTTGTGGTTCAAGAAGACACTCGATGGTGCGTATTTATGTTATACTGAAAGACTTTGTCTAATTGTACAACGTTGCAAACAGCCTCAACCGTGTTCTCGTCCATTGGTGTCTTTGACGTACTGCGCAACCAGCTGTTCATGATGTTCTGGCAGATCCCCATGAGCATTCAGGCAAAGGTTTCCTTGGACCGAACCAACGAGTTCTTGAACAAGACCGAGCTCCTCGACGTCTATACTGAAAAGGACACTTCGGCTATCATCGAGCCTTCTGCACCCGAGCCCTCTGCTATCGGCTTCCGCAATGCGACGTTCACCTGGACACGCCAACAACCCGGTACACCGACACCTTCGCGTCGCAACTTCAAGCTCCATATTGATGACGAGGTGCTCTTCCGTCGCGGCAAGATTAACATGATTGTTGGTCCGACTGGATGTGGCAAGACTAGTTTGCTTATGGCGCTGCTTGGCGAGATGCACTATGCGCCGAGTGTGCCTGATGCGTGGTTCGGACTGCCGAGGGAAGGAGGAGTAGCATATGCGGCACAAGAGGCGTGGGTGCAGAACGAGACGATACGGGAGAACATCGTGTTTGGAGCGGAGTTCGACGAGGCACGGTACAAGAAAGTGATAGCACAATGCGCGTTGGAGCGGGATCTTACCTTGTTCGACGCTGGTGACCAGACGGAAGGTGAGTCAGGCTGTGCTTTAACAAATTTAGTTATTGATATGTATCGTGTTTTCAGTCGGCGAGAAGGGCATGACCCTCAGTGGTGGTCAAAAGGTGAGTTTCAAGCTTAACATTGCTCTTGGTGAGACTCTAACCAAAGGGGTTATAGGCTCGCGTGTCTCTTGCTCGTGCGATCTATTCCAAGGCTGAGATTATCATCCTCGACGACGTCTTGTCTGCCTTGGACGTGCACACTTCGCGCTCGATTGTTGACAACTGCTTCCGCGGCGATCTGGTCGCTGGACGTACGATGCTCATTGTTGTAAGTGCTTACAATCCTTGTTCATCAGCAGGGTATCTGACTTTTCTGTATCAGACTCACAACGTCGCCATGGTCAGCGAAGTTGCTGACTTTGTCATTTCGCTCGGATCCGACGGACGTATTGCCAGTCAAGGTAGCATCGCCGACGCTCTGCGAATCAACTCCAAGCTGCGCGCCGAGGTTGAGAAGGAGGAAGAGCTTGAGAAAAAGGCAGACGAGACTGTGGACGAGACCAATCCCGAAGAGAAGGAAGCACCTGCGAATGCAAAGAAGTCAGACGGCAAGCTGATCGTAGCGGAGGAGATTGCTGAAGGACGTATTGGATGGCCTGCACTGAAGATGTTCCTGGTGGCGTTTGGTGGAGCTGGGTTCTGGTCCGCATATGCTGCTGGGTTCATTCTCTCCGACATGGCAGTCTTGGCTCAGACCTACTGGCTTGGGTGAGTACGATTTTGTCTCGTTATGAACGACAGGGCTGATGGAGAAACGGGGTCTAGTATCTGGGCGAAGGCGTACGAAACGTATGCTGGCCATCCTCAAGACGTCAAAGTACCATTGTGAGGAATCTGTTTCCACTCTAGCTATGAACTTTAAGCTGACTTGGTTTGCAGTTACCTTGGAATCTATGGTTTGATTTGTGGAACGGGTATGATTCTATACAGCTCGGCTTTCGTGATCCATGTACTCGGTTCCGTGCGTGCGTCTAGGCGCATTCACGACAGGCTTGTTGCGTCTGTTCTTGGTGCCCCGCTCCGCTGGTTGGATTCTACGCCTATCGGTCGCGTTATCGCTCGGTTTACGCAGGATATGCGGTAAGTAATTGTTAGACTTTGTAATACTAAGTTTTATTAACTACATCATTGTAGCACGATTGACGGGTCATTACCCAACGAGTTCCAAAGTCTTGTGGATCTGACAATCCAGTTGATCTCGCGCTTCATCGCGGTCATCGTCTTCTCGTGAGTTTGACTCAGTGTAGTTTTATTTTCTGTTACTTACTGTTCTTCAGGCCAATCTTCACTATTCCTGGTGCTTTTGTGTTTATCATGGGCATCTGGATTGGCCAAATCTACATCGCCGCCCAGCTTTCGGTCAAGCGTGAGATGTCCAACGCACGCTCTCCGCTCTTCAGCCACTTCGGCGCTGCGCTCGCTGGTATCACGTCAATCCGTGCCTATGGAGCAGAGGATCAGTTCAGGAACGAAGCACTGAAGAGGGTCGACAAGTATACTAGGGCTGCGAGAACGTTCTATAACCTCAACGTACGTTTCTCGGGATCCGAACCAGATTTAATCTTAGCTAACGCTAAAAATGATGATTGTGCAGCGTTGGATTTGTATTCGTATGGACGCCATGGGTGGTGTATTCGCTGCTGGTCTCGCTGCATATCTGGTGTATGTGAAGGCGGGCGTCAACGCCAGCGATACTGGTTTCTCGCTAACCATGGCTGTGGCATTCTCCGGTGGTATCCTTTGGGTGGGTTTAATTCTGATCTCAACGTTCGCTGCCGTGGTCTGACACAAGCTGGATTTGACAGTGGGTACGCATCCTCAACGAGTTCGAAGTTCAGGGCAACAGCCTCGAGCGTATCCAAGACTATGTTACTATCGACCAAGAGCCCGAGTCTGTCCCAGAAAAAATTCCACCTGCCTACTGGCCAGCGTCCGGCAACATTGTCGTTGAGAACCTCGTCGCTCGCTACTCACCTACCGGTCCTGCGGTTTTACACGGAGTGTCGTTCGAGATCAAGAGTGGAGAACGAGTCGGTGTAGTGGGACGAACTGGGAGCGGAAAGAGCTCGCTGACACTGTCGCTGCTGAGGATGATACCGATCGAGGGTAACGTGTACTACGAGTGAGTGCTGCCACCGCAAAGAAAGGTGTTCACTGTACTAACGCGCAACACCAGCGGAATCCCGACACACGCGGTCAACCTCGACGCTCTTCGCTCTAGCATCACGATCATCCCTCAACAGCCAGAGCTGATGAGCGGCACAGTGCGACAGAATCTGGATCCGTTCGACGAGCACGACGATGCCGTGCTGTACTCTGCTCTCCGATCTGCTGGACTGAACACGCTACAGACAGAGGACGACGAAGGATACATCGGACTGGATACTGGAGTGAGCGCAGGTGGCGGCAACTTCTCGCTCGGACAGCGACAAATTCTAGCGCTTGCTCGTGCGATTGTACGAAGGAGTAAAGTTCTGATACTGGACGAAGCAACAGCTGCTATTGGTGAGTTCAGGCAGTTAATATGATGTCGATGAGGTGCTAACCGAATGAGAACAGACTATAACACGGACACAGCAATCCAGAACTCAATCCGTACCGAGTTGAACGACATGACGTTGATTATCGTAGCACATCGTCTACAGACTATATGCGACGCAGACAAGGTGAGCCCCACTCTCGCATTGTAGACTGCTGCATACTAAATCTGTTGACTTTTTCAGATCATGGTTCTGGAAGCGGGTAAGATCATTGAGTTTGACTCGCCCGCTGCATTGTTGCAAAAAGAGGGCGGTGCGTTCAAGTCGCTAGTGGATGAAAGCGGAGACAGGGATGCGTTGTATGCAATGGCTAAAAAACAAGCTTGAGACGGACGTTTGAATGATGTATTTATCTAGTAGACCAATTACAGAATATGTTTTGATTTGGCAAGGACAAGCTACAGATAGAGATAAGCTACGGTTGCCTATAGAATATGCTAATCTTTTTGGAGTCAGCGCCCCGAATAATGAGTGGTCTATTTTTGCCTTGTCCAGCCAGCCTAATAGACGAAATTAGCGCTGTCGCCCCTGTGGTAGCATAGGCTCAGTTAGTCGCCTTGAACCCTTCTTTAAGCTCCAGAAAGCAATAGGATATGCGGGTTGGACAGACATCAAGTACTTAAATACGCATACACAGTACATTAAATAGAAGAGTATTTGATGAGTTTGGTTGATGTTGCTTGTCGCTCAAAGTGAGCAAATCACGTGATAAGGCGTGCTTGGTCTTGGCAGCGTCCACCACTCGATACAATAATAGGCGATTGTTTATGCCTCGCAACCACTTTACTTCGTATACAGTAACCTCGGGAGATCGATCATCTGCCGATGCCCTCCCCACGAAAATCACCTCTGTTTTCTCAACCTACCGATGTCTTCGACTCGGAGCACACCTATATGCCGAAAGCAAAACGGCACCAGCTGCGTTTGTCGGGCAATCTACGGAGCAGCCGTGTGAGGGTAGAACGCTATTCGAATCATCTGCTTGGTCTTGGCACTTCGCTTGCTGGATATTGCTCATTACTGTCGTGTCTGTTGGCCGAATCAAGCTTCTTGAGAACTGATGACACCTTTTGCCAAGCCTTTCGCTTCCCGGAATTTTACCTACCAACCATACCCCGTGGTACAACGCGGAGAAATGTCTGCTTCGTTTTCAATAGACTTTAGCAGCTTGGTGAGGCACATCGTAAGCTGGGTGGTGCCCATCTTATACTTCGTTGCGTCGCCTGACCATTCGAAAATCCTGATATTCAGGGCACACGCAGTCGCACTTGACGATGGACTAGACGAAGCCACGAGTCTACTTGCGGATCTATCAAAGTTGGTTATGCTTCGCCTTACCATATGCGCTATGGACGTTGGTTTCTTGGCCATGCGCTCGGATCCCGACTACGACCCGCTCGTTTCCACCGATCTTAGCGCAACGCAGCCCCGGAGCAGACCTCTCAGCTGCGAAATGTCGGAGAATCAGCGAACAGGCTGACGACCAGGCGTAGACGGCGATATATCTAGTATAAAGCTTGAGGGTAGCGTTGGTTAGTTTTCTCAGACTCGTTCTTTCCTTCACTTTCGCTCTATCAACATGCACAAGGCTATCTCTGTTGGCTCGTTGGCTGTGGCCTTCATGGCTTCTAGCGCTATGGCGCAACAACCCGTTTATGCGCAGTGCGGTGGAATTGGCTGGTCTGGTATGAGCTCTTTTATGGTATCAAGCAACTGCAGCACTAATTCCACCATACAATAGGCGGAACTACTTGCGCGTCTGGCTCAACCTGCGTGAAAAGCAATGATTACTACTCTCAATGCTTGCCTGGTTCTGCCACTCCCACTTCCGCCACCACAAGCGTCCGCACTACTACCACTGCTACCACAAGCACTCGTACCACTTCGGGCTCAACCACCACCACTACCGCTGCTCCTCCTACCAGGTACGTGACTTCGTCACTCTCACTAGTATATGGCCCGTCTAACCAGTTTGAATTTAGCACCGTTGGGCCTTCGGACAACCCATACACCTCCGACTACACTGTCTGGCTCTCTCCGTACTACGCTGCTGAGGTTGCGGCCGCTGTTAAGAATATCACCGACGCCACCGTTGCGGCCAAGGCTGCCAAGGTTGCGAACATCCCTACGTTCACCTGGTTCGACGTCAAGGCCAAGGTCCCCACTCTCGGTACATACCTTGCGGATGCACAATCCAAGGCCACGAGCACCGGCAAGAAGCAGGTGTGTGCGCTATCAATTACTCCAAACAAGTAAACTAATAACGCCCCGAAAAGATTGTTCAAATTGTTGTCTACGATCTCCCAGACCGTGACTGCCACGCTTTGGCTTCCAACGGTGAATTGTCGTCGGCCAACGGCGGCGAGGCGATCTACAAGACATACATTGACGATATTGCCACTCAAATCTCAAGTAAGTAAATTCTTGTATCTATCTGAGTAGCTTCTAACCACTGAGTTACGCAGAGTATCCCAGCGTCCGTGTTGTCGCTGTTGTCGAGCCCGATTCGCTTGCCAACTTGGTCACCAACTTGAGCGACCAGCGTTGCGCCAATGCTGCAGATGTCTATAAGCGTTCGACTATCTACGCTATCCAGAAACTCAGCCAATCCAATGTTTACCTCTACCTCGACGCTGGTCACGCTGGCTGGCTTGGATGGCCCGCCAACATCTCACCTGCCGCCCAACTCTTCGGTGACCTCCTTAAGTCTGCTGGTGGTGCTTACCGTGTCCGTGGTCTTGCGACTAGTAAGTTGAATTCTAAATCTATACATAAACAGATGCTGATAACTTGATATAGACGTTGCCAACTACAACGCCATCGTTGCTGCCTCCCCCGACCCTGTTACCCCGCCCAATCAGAACTACGATGAACAGCACTATATCTCTGCGCTCATCCCTCTCCTCCAACAGAACAACTTCCCTGGTATGTTAAATAACCCTCCTTTGGTTATATCATACCCATGTACTTACTGTATCATTCGCACCCAGCCCACTTCATCGTCGATCAAGGCCGCTCCGGCGTCCAGAACATCCGTGACGCATGGGGCAACTGGTGCAACATTGAGGGTGCTGGGTTCGGTCAGCGCCCTGGCACCAGCACTGTCGCTGGTATCGAGTAAGCTCGCATAACAAATTCAGGCAGTCCATCCGCTCATCCATTTCTTAACTTTAGCCAAGTCGTCTGGGTCAAGCCCGGTGGTGAGAGTGACGGTACCTCCAATACCTCTGCTGTCCGCTACGACTCTACCTGCGGTCTCAACGACGCCAAGAAGCCCGCCCCTGAGGCCGGAAACTGGTTCCAGGATTACTTCGTTGACCTCGTAAGTAGATATCACTGGGTTCGACTGGGATCCAATAGCTAACGCGCTCGTGTCACAGGTCAAGAACGCCAGCCCGGCTCTGTAAAGTGCTCGTGCGGGTACTGCGGTGGATTTCTGTCTCTGGCTCGTTTTTCGGTTGCACACCCTTTCTCTTTAGAAAAGTGGTCCTGTAACTCACCGGTTGTTGAAATATTCAATTGCTTTCTCCTCCACGCGTACTCTTGAGTTTCGACCTCGTAGACACGCAACACGCCATGAACTGGTCATAGTGCTACAGCGCATAAAGCAATAATCTTGCCCTCTTACTGCTGCCCATAAGATCACCCTTTCCTTAAACTAACCTCTGATCAGATCTAATCAACAAACACTGGCGAGATGTTCAATCTTCATTGATATACGTCGTAATCACCTTCACTGTACGATGATGCTCAAGAAATTCCAAAAAGCTGAGAGCAACGCGAATGTATGCGCATACGTATACACTTATTTTGCTCACTCAAGTAGTTTCATTATATCTGGCCACTTATCCAAACAAAGCCAGTGGTTCAAAAAGGGTTATTCGCCCCCTCCCCCTAACTAATTCTAATTCATCACTAACGCCAGTACGGTGGGCATTCAGCCCCAACCTTGTCCCAAGCGGCATCAAGCGCGTTCAAAACTTCCTCAGGCAAAGGTCCCTTCGCGCTGTCAGTGCAATTCTGCTCCAGTTGAGCCGCACTGCTAGCACCTAGGTCCTTCATTTCTTAGAATCTGCACTCAATAAAGTTCAACTAAAGACCAGCCTGACCTATGATAATTCCATCTTCGGGAGTCAGAACAGAGTGGTGCTGGCACCACCGTAGTGCTATTTCGGTGAGTCGAAGATTGTGGGTAGCCTATGTCTTAGGTTAAGGCCTGGGTAAATGCAGTATATTCTCGTGTGTCTTACCGCAACAGACTTGAGACTTTCTAAGGCACCAAAATAGTTTGTTTTTACGTATCGATCTCTTTAAAACACATCGATTTATTTATGTTATAGGAGCAACGCAAGAGCTAGCTTACCGGTACATTTTGGCCATTGCACTATCTCCAGTAAAGCGACCTGCATCTGGGAGACTAGTTGGGGCAGCAACCTTACCGGCGAAGAAGCCTCCTGTTTATATGATCAGCATTCTAGACACATACAGTGCAGTATGAACCACTTACCCGCAAGAGGGTTGTATACAACAAGTCTCAATCCAAACTTCCGGAGACACGGTACTAGCTCCTAGTCACCAAATAACACTTGGATCATGAACGCTATTCAAAAATTTGGAGCATAGCTTACCGGTTCGGCGGCACGAGTAATAGCGTTGTACATGGATTGATAGATTTTAGGCATCACGTAGCCTTTAGCCTTGCATATACCGACGATCTCTGCGACCTGTCAAAGAATAGAATGTCTCAAATATTACTTGTTTTGAAAAAAACCTTTTGCCTACCTCCCACGAAGCATAGTTGGAGAGCCCAAAAATTTCACTGAATTCGATAGTAGTTTAGGGCTCAGTAAAGAGCGCTATAAGAGAGGGACCAACAAGTATCCTTCTTTATACAGCTTGTCTACCTCTCCGAGGGTGTTTTCGAAAGGAACGCTACGATCCGGAGCATGTAAATAGAATACTCGCACTTTCTTTCTGTTCAGTTTTTGAAGACACTCTAGGAGTTTGGCGCGAAGCTTCTCTGGTGAATGCATTCCCGGTTCAAAGGGATATACCCTACGAATCAGCATCAGAATTTAGCACCGGTTTAAACGAAACAAAGGCGCACTTAGTGTCGACAGTAGCATCGCCTAGCTTGAGTTGGGAAAGATACTGCGAGGGTTAAAAAATACTCCTAAACCTGTGTTCAAGTAGATAAGCTCGTTACAGACATACCTCCTCCGTAGTACCCTCAGCATACATGCTGCAGATCGCCGCTGTACGTCAGATATGTGTACAAGAAATCTAATAAGAGATTTACCGAGCCGTGTCGATCTCTGTATGTCCATGGCTGAAGAGCGTATCCAAGATCTCTTGGCATTCGCCCAATTCGGCATTACGCACACCGTTCTTGCCAGGAGCTCCCATGGTCATAGTGCCAAAGATAAGAGGAATCCTAGTTTCTTTAGACGGCATCTTGCGCTGCACGGTATATTGTTTTTGCAAAAAGTTTGTGGTGGTTGAGACAAGAACCGGAAACCCCTGTCAAGCGCCATGACGCCAGGCACCAGTGGAGCGTCATGATCTCCGGATCCATTCACCCCAACCACCACATCTTGCACCACAGTAGGCCTCTAGGTCCACCTTTTGCTAGGTGAATAGTTTGTACTTACCGTAAACCTCTACGATGGGGAAACGTGACAAGATCAAGAAAGTTTTTTCGCCACCGCCTCCCGAACCCGAACCTCAGCAAGGCGACACCTTGGAGGATGATTTATTCGCGGCGCTTGATGCGAAGGACGCCGCAACCCAGAAGGAAGCTGCTGTTGTCTTGCAAAGTGTAGAAAGTGCCAAGTCGGAGGAATCATTAGAGAAATCCAAGAAAGATAGCAGAAGCCGCTTCCAATCTCGACTAGTGAGTAATCGTCGTTATATCAATGTGTAACAAGCCTTACTTACAAACTCCAAATGAACAGGCGAGAAAGGCAGAAAAATTGGCGGCTGATCTCATGCCTAGAGACGAGGCCGCAGACAATCGTATGCAACAGGAGATCAAGGAGGAGGAAGATGCTATAATGTCAGAATGCAAAGCGCAGGGCTTACAGATGATTGAGGTATGTCCAAGCGCATGCCCCAACGCCAGACCAACTGCAGCCACTTGACGGGCAAGTACAGATCCCACCTGACGGCCACTGCATGTACACCGCCATAGCAGACCAACTCGCACTCCTCGGCTTAATCCCTCCCTCCGCAGCCGTCCCAAATACGACTCGAACGGTAGCCGCCAACTACATGTTCTCACATCCAGACATGTTTATCCCGTTCCTCCCTTCAGTGAACGGTGAAGACGGTGCAGGCGCAGAATCGGCTGGTCTCATTTCACCCAGGGAGTTTGAAATATATTGCGCGAAGGTTAGGGATACTGGAGAATGGGGCGGCGAACCTGAGATCATGGCCTTAACGAGCGCGTACAAGGTCCCGATCCATGTCGTCCAGTCGGGGCCGCAGCGGGTCGTGGTGCATGAACCGGCAGATGGACAAGTAGCTAAACCTGGCGCGGTGGTGAAGATCAGCTATCACCGACGCATGTATGGACTTGGAGAGGTACGTTACATTCCGTGATGCATGAGAGAAATTACTCAGCGACCTGTGCAGCATTACAACTCGCTGAGACCCAAGACGTTGACAGATCGTATACCTGGCATGGACCAAGTCCGAGCTGCACTCAAGGCATAGATATTACCAGGATCACAGACTTACCCATCAACTGTATCATAGAATTATGTTGAATATACCAAATGATCCATAGGAAAATGTCACAAGACCGAGATAACATCCATTCCACGAAAGCAAAAAGAAGGTACATCACAACAATAAATCCTCTTTCTCCTTCCCTCGCTGCGAAGATGCAGACGGTCGTGGCGCATTAGCCCCAAACGCACCATCGAGTCCCGCATAGGGATCATTTTCGTCCATCGCAGAGCCCAGCATTCCACCTTTCCCAACCGGCAGACGCTCATCCTCATCTGCATCATCATCGTTCCCATTATCCATATCATCGTCCTCGTTTGCGCCGATAAGCAACGAACTCGCGTCAGCGCGTGCGTTGTTTTCTTCGTCGTCGTCGTATTGATTATTAAGACCAGGTACGGGTGGAAGAGCATCGCCGTCATCCATAGAACCCGTTGGGCGGTCACGAGAGATCGTCGTCTTGGGGAGTGCAGTTGGAAGCGGGACATCTTCCATACGTGGTACAATCGCAGCACGAGACGCTGGGTTTAGCGCAGGGCTATCCGTAAGCCACTTGCCCTTGGCCGTGCGGATAAACGTCTAGAGAAGAGCATCAGCAACATCCAGACAGATCAACAACTCATGATCTCACCTCTGGATTCTTGTGATAGATGGAACCGAGCGTTCCCGTGTGTAACAACAGCTGATCTAGGGCGCCTCGCTCCATACGATCAGTGTCAGTTGATATTGGCGGTTTCTCGGCCAGCACAACCTCCTTCGCTGCCGTCGCGTCGGTGGACAAGAGTCGCCAGTACATGTAACCTCTGTCTCGGAGATCAGGATTATCCACCTCCTCGGTTGCCCATTTGAGAATCTTGGGCACAAGCTCTTTCCCTTGCTCGGGTTTTTTGATGAAGAGTTTGACGACCGCGGTAAGCAGTGACAGTTGGACCTGTACAAAGAAAGCGTTTAGCATAGGCTTTTGGACATAATACGATCTACCCACCTCGGCCGACTCTGACAAAAAGTTGTATGTCAAGTCTTCCATGAGCTCCTCGGCGTTATCAATACGATCCGCGTACTGCCCAATAATCCAGACCATAGCTGAACGAGCGTCCGGTTCGTCCAACGCATCGATATTCTCGCACAGCGTTGGGATAACGCCTTCGTATTTGTTAGGGTACCGCCTGAAAATGTCCTTGATTACAACTACCGCTTCTTGAACAACATAAGTGACCTTTGTCTCGATAAGAGACATGAGGGATTCGATGCATTGGTCGGCAGCAGCTGCTACTTTGATTGCGAGTCGGCCCATCGTTCGTACTGCTTTGCGAACAAAGTCGATATCTACTTCCGACGCGTACCTGAGACATAATTAGCACATATGCACATGCAGGACAGCGCCCCCAAGCACTCACTCTTGGAGCTCCAGCAGAACGGCTTTGGCGTTTTCGTCCCTTGCAAGTCGGTACATAATCTCAAGTTTAGCTAGCTTGACGTAGATGGGGTCGTTGTACTTGCAGAAGAATACTTTGACGTCGTTTTTCAGCACAGCAGGCCGCCTTTGGATGATGAGTAGAATGTTCCGAAGAGCAACGTATTGAACCTCTGGCCCAGCAGACAAGAGTGTAACTGCATAACACGTCAAATACATAATTCCTAAAAATAGCCAGTCGTACTTACCCAGAGGTGGGCCCATTTTCTTGCACAAGTGGTTCATGGTTTCTCGGTTGTCCATATAGTTCATCAAGTACAGCAGAATCTTGATGGTGGTCAATACGACTGCCGAGTTGGCATGCTGCAGTCGTATTGATACTTTCTCGGCAAGGATTTCGGCGTCCGTGGTAGATTGAGGAACATACGCAAGCAGACAATCGAGAATATAGATCTGACCCCACCTAATACCAACCTATTCGTTAGCCTAAACATAAAGCATAACACTAGACTCACTCGGAACATTCTCCCAATGCAGATATAAGCTTATTCGCGACCTCGATACTCAGTTTCAGAGAAATATCATCACTTCGGTCGCTGATTTCCGTCAGAGCAGCAACTGCGTTGGCCACAACCGTTGGGTTTGTATCCTTTAGCAAGTCTCGGAGCATGGCTAAGAAGTTGTGCTTGTCGACTAGTTTAGGATCGTGCATGTAGAGTTTTGCTACACAAATAGCAGCCGTTTTGCGAACATACGGATCTTGGTCCTTCAAGCAATGCCGTAGAGGGTCGATTAAGTTGGCAGTGACGACAGGAAGTGGGATATATGACATAGTACGGACTGCCAAGGCGCGGATAAGTGGATTACGGTCTGCACAATCCTGTTGGCGAGTCAACACAATGAGTAGCGCGTGTTATCGCATCACATACCTGGAGGAAGTTCTGAACTGCAAAGTTGATCTGGTCAGGTTTCCCTCGTCCATAGCTGACAAGATATAGATAGACCACTGTGCCAAAGTTCAGCTCCAAGATACGCGTCCCATGAGAAGTACTCACTCTTTTTGATCTCTAGCACCTGAATACTCATGCATTGAACTACATCTGGGAATAATGCCGACACTGCAAGATGTCTGGTTAGCGAGAATATATAACTAGCATGTTGATAGCTGCTCACTGTCATTGCCCATAGTTATGTTAGCTACTATCTTCTTGAGAATGACCTTCCGCTTCACGAATTTCTTGTCCTTGGTCTCTGCCTCCTTGAGCTCATTGCGGAACTCCTGGATTTTTCCACGAGCAAAGAACTTTGCATCTTGACCTCCAGTCGCCATCCAAAATTAAGGTCCCCAAATACTAGAACACGAGTCGCGCGGTCGAGGATGATGGTGGGTGCGAGCAAGCACGCGCTGAGTCCACGGTCAGGCGCTTGTTCCCGATCTGGTTCCTTTCTCATCATGCCACAACGACGATTCCATTTTATCGCTTCAGACAACTATAGGCCTCGTTCCAACGTTGATGTGCCTTCTGTTGGTCAGCTACTCAAAAAACTGAAGACTGGCAGCAGGGATGTTCGCTCTAACCAGAAACAACTTGGTACTGAAATACACTTGCTTGAGCGCGTGTATTACAAGGGAAAGAATCAGCACGGTCTGTCTTTGTTCTGGAGAAACGTAGTAGCTACTAGGCGCATGGCATCTCGAATCTACGAGTCTAATATACCGCGTGTTCTTGAGCTGTTAGCTGGTATGTTTCACGAAGAGGAGTTTGGAGGGTAAGTCGCAAGTCCTAAAGCTAGCTGCCCTGCTTGAACTCGCTTTTTCAATAGTACAAAAGTTTTTAGTGGAGCTTGGACTCGGATACCGCCACCTGAGAACGTAGCAAATATCCTCGAACGACTTTTGGACATTGCAAAACTACTGAAATCGGTATGTCTTCCACCAGTATTTTTGCAGCTTGGACTTGAAAATTTATTAGGCGAATGCAGAGTTTTTAAAGGCATACAGGTACGGAAATAGTCAAGTTACCTTTGCAGCGCACTTCTCAACCACCAAAGAGCATTTTGCTTGTTCATGCCAACCACCGCGTTTCTTCAGCTTACCATTGTGCTCGTGAGCATTGCAGCTAGGGTTAATGCGTTGGCTTCGGGCTTGCTAGAAACCATATCCTCACTGATACCATGCGTATATGCGGCCTTTGAAGCGCTTGAAGTAAGTTTTTCCGGTTCCACTCCCCCTACCTTTCGTGTTTAACTTTACTTTGTCCAGCCTCCCACACCGCTACACCACAAAGTCTCCAAGTTACTCAAGGCCTTTTTGTCCGCTCCATCTCCTCATCCCACACAAGGCAACAATGTTACTCCAGTACAAAGCATCACCGCACCTCCAATGGATACAGACGGCGAGGATGTTGGCTTCACTGTTTCCAGGATCACAGTTCAACCGCCCCTTTCAGTTCAAACTGGCCGGGCGATCTCACCGCCACCCCCCGCTATCTCCAACTCCCCTATTATTGTCCCCGAGTCACCCACCGCCCTCGAAACAATCATGCCACGATCACCGTCGCCACCACAAACTTCGCTAGTACCTACTCCGAACATTCTTGAAGAACGAACAGGGGTCAGGGCGGACGTCGTACCTCGCGACGTGAGCATAACAACGAAAAAAATCAAGAAGCGGCGGAAGGTACGGGATGAGATTGATGACATCTTTGGATGAGTGTTGTTGTTTTCGAGCAGTTATAATATCAAAAAAGATCTCGGTCTATTCAATAGATGGGAACTCTACACAATGGGTGAACAAAAAAGTCAAAAACTGTCCGCCAAGCGTAGCAAAAAGTGGGATATCCATGTACGACGATGCGGCAAAAAGAACACAATTAAGAAGACCTTCAAATCAATACGAACGAATCTCAAAGAAACAAAGAAAATGGTATGTATGCGCTCATCTTAGAACAAGAAGTACGACGAGAAGACTGCTACACCAGCGATCAGCGCAGACGATGCGGCGAGACCCTTTGCGCCGTTTGCCGTAGGAGTCGTAGACGCAGCAGCGGGCGTGCTAGTCGCCGAACCAGATGGAACGCCACCAGCAGGTGCACCGTTCGCGCCAGCAGGGTTTGCAGCCGTACCAGTCAACAAGGCAGTCACATCCTGAGGAACCGACATCGGCTGTCCATCAGGACGAGAAGCACCGTCTGCAGCACCCGGGTTCATCGCGTAGAACATACGTGTCTGGAAGACGTTCTGCACGAGCTGTTCGTGAGTCTCGACCGGGAGCGCACCAGCATCGATCGTCGACGCCCAGTTGTAGGCTGAGGTGTTGAAGGTCATCTTATCAACTGCGAGCTGCATCTTGGCCAGGTCTGGGTTCTGGGAAGTCCAGGTGGACATCATCGCTCCGACCGAGGTTGTGGAGGCTGGGCTCGCGTTCGGTGGGTTGATTATGCCGAACATACCCTTGGAACAATGGGTTGGTACACCGCAGAAGAAGAACGTTGGGGCGGTATCGTTGACGACCTGGTCGAACACGAAGGAGGCATTTTGTTGACCAGAGATGAATGCACCAGCCTCGGCGCTCTTGTTGCAGACGGTGAGAGCAGACGATTTAGTGACAGTATGCGGACCAGCACCCCACTAGTAACCGAGTGCGTTAGTTTAATTCTCGGCAGGGTTATACAAGATCTACTAACGACGAAGCGAACGGTATCACCAACAGAAGCGTTCACGGCGAAGGGGATGTAACGAAGCAGACCCTTGGTAGGAGCGACCATAACAGTGTGGGTTGCGCCAGTCCCGGAAGGAGCAGTCGTCGTTGGTGGCGGAGCAGCGTTAGCGGGAGGAGGCGAAGACATCCCAAACTTGGCTTGGCACACTAGGCGGCAACAAGAGTTAGAAACCCCGTTTCAGACCATCGAGTGATATCAACTCACTCTGGACGCAGCTGTTCAAGTCAGTTCCCCAGTTGGCGTACCCCGAGCCGTACGCGGAAGCGGAAGTCATGGCTGGGGCCGCCGCAGAAGATGTGGTGGTTTCCGCCATCATTGTGCTTGTGGAGGTAGTCATGGCCTCGTGCGCCATCGCGGTGCTAGTGGTGGTCTCGTGCATCATGCTGGTGGAGGTTGTCTTGGCCTCGTGAGCCATCATGCTTGTCGAGGTCGTCGCATCGTGCATCATAGCGGAGCTGCTGGTGGTGGCCATAGCGGGCTCAGCCATAGCTGGCATGGGGTCGCTCATGGGCATCGTCGGCACTATATGCAAATGATAAGCAAATAATTAAATATGAAGGGAAAAGGACGTACCTGCAAGTACAGCACTAGAAAGGGCTAGAGCAGAAAGAACGGAAGAGAGCAATCGGACCATGTTGAAGCTTTGAGAATGAAAGGGGGTTGAATGAAGGTATGTGTTCAAAAGTGCCGAGAAAAAATGTCGAAACGGATAACGGCTGGGGCGTTATGCGGTGGGGTCCTCGCAGAGGAAATGAACGGACAGAGTGACAAGGATGTGTAGAGACTCTATCAAAGAGCGGCTAAACCACAATGTCAATTTCAGACCTCAACCACTCAAGTCAAGTACTCACCCCCAAGAACGAATGGATCGAGAATCAACTCGAAGAGAAAGAAAAAAGAGAAAAGAGGGAGGGTGAATGAGAATGAGGAACGAGTTGCCCCAGAGGAAGAACTTAAATGGCAAACGATCTGCAAGTGCAAATTCGGTGGTTACGCGAAGGAGTCGCGTTCCCTCACGACAACCGATGATCGACTGATGTTCCTATTCCGGGCCAAGCAACGGCGTTCATCGCGCCATACTTTGTCATCCCCGCCGTCGCAACCATCCATGTGCTCGCTTATCTTAGAGCTTCTGGTCAAATCAGGTTCACGACAATACAAGTTTTATTGACATACCGACTCAATTCAACTATGCAAGCTTAACTCGAGGCTCTCAACCCTTGTGTGTGCGAAGAAAGTATCGTCGGTACGCGAGACAGTTTTTGTCTTCATGTGATACGGCCTCAAGGCGTTTGACGTTTCAAGTGGCTATATTGGTGTCTAGCGTGCTCATCACTGTGATTTCGAAAACGCATTAATTATTTTTGGCAATGCAACTGAATACTAGCTGCTTACAGTTCGATGTCCTATGTTTTTCCCCCACAGATCAACCGCAACAGGTGTAGCCGCCGGCTTGCGTTTCCACACAAAATTTTGATCAGGGCGTCGTCGGTCAACGTTTCTAAGTGGCAACCCAAAGAGTTTAGCTTCTTGTTATGTAACACACGAAATAAGCGCCAGAAGAGTTGTGCTTTTTGTAACCGCCCACACCAATGAAAATACAACATTTGAGGGTACGCCCTCGGAAGGGTAAGTTGCCCCTCGAACGAGCTGTGAAAATAGATCTAAATTTATCTGTGCTAGCTGCTGTCAATACGCCATGTGCAGCCGAGCTAGCTACGATGCTTGGTTGCTGGGCAAGTTCTGGTGATATCAAGAGCGCAGGTGCATGCGCAGATGCTGCCAAGGTCTTGCATGAATGTATGAAGACATCTGTAAGCGCTTTATTTTTCTAGAATTTATTCAGGGAGATCTGACTCTGGTCTTGTAGTCGGGTAAACGAAAAGATCCCAAACCGACGATCAATTATCATCTCTCGCGACTCGCAAAGCGAAGATAAATTTGTGCACCCGGCCTTCCACTACCTTCTACCTCACTGTATTTTTTTTGTTGCCATTAAAAGCATACACTTGCCAGTTCTATCATCCACGCGCAGCAATCTCAGCGACCAAATCCATAACACCCTTCAACTCTTCATCCACACTCGCATTCAATGCTTCGACTCTCTCTGCCTCCACCTTGGCATGTAACTCGGCAGAATGGTCTCGCTCAGGCACCATACCAAGATTATGATACACTACCGATAAAGTATAGAGTGCGTCCAACCTGCCAGTGTAAAAATCGAGTGTCGCATAGTCTGCCTCGGCTTGAATCAAGTAAGGAAGCGCAAGCTTGAGGTGGTCTTGGACGCGCGCTGGGGGTATTGGGTTTTCTGAGTTAAATCGGCGTTAGAGTTTAACCGAGATAGGAGGGAGTATACATACCATCTCCTTTAGCAGATGTCATAATACATTTCGCCAACGTAAAGCACGCATATCCACGCTGCTCCAGATCATCCCCGTTTAAAATCTGCTTCCTCTCTGTTAGCACAATTCTCAAACTCTGCCTAGTAAAAGGTGGAACGAACCTGGGACATACACTCTTCCAAAAACTCCCTTCCAGATCTAGCCATACCCAGCCCGATTCCAAGGTCAGCCAATAGTGTTACGGCGGTTCGGTAGAAGCCCCATGTGCCCCTGAATTCGGTCGTCCAGAGTGCATCGAGGAGAGGTTGTAGTGAGAGCGGGATTTGTTGTGCGTGCTGCGGTGCTTGGGTTAATAGAATAGCGTGGAGTGTTGGTATATACTTACGAAAACATCAATGGCGTTCTGCAGTTGTTGAAGCGAATCAACGCGGCGAAGGAACATATGATCTTCTCGGAATACTTGAGTAGGAGGCATATCCGCCGGTCTTCTAGGCTTGAAAAAGTCTCGGATCAAGCTATCCTGACCTCTACGCAGGACCACTTCTCAGCTCAAACGGAAAATCTAATACGCTAGAAAAACTTACCTCCTCCTCGCTCTCCCTTCTAAAAGCACCCAAATCTCCCTCGCCCACGTTTCTTTCTGCACAACATTTAATCCTCTCCACACGTCTGGACTCAGCAATCCAGCCAACGCATTCACAGGTCGGCCGTGTCTCGCAAGCTGCCTCGCACGGGAGAGTTGAGCGACTAAGCGAGGTTCAGATGCTTGGCCTGGAGGTACAAATGCGATGATCATGTTATCTTGGATTTGGGCCAGGGAGCTCATCCCTGCGAAACAGTTGTTTGTTTTGGTTTGGGGCAAAGTACAATATGAACGTACCAGCGAGACGCCACAGTGCACCTTGCACAGCGTGGCGCGACCAGTGGTCGATTATAGCTGTTGTAGGGAGTGCATGTTCACATCCTATACACTCGTAGAGTTTTGCGAATCCAACTTGGATAGGCTCGCCCTAGTTAAATGATCATAAGCGACCTCGTTAGAAAGCAAGAGTCAACGAAAAGCTCACCATGTCCATCGATCGTTTGATATCCCAGAGTACGTCAATGGGGTCTGTGCCTTTTTGAACAACTTGAGGTGATTCGGCTGAAGGCGCTATTCGACGGAGTAGCCTACCATAACATGAGGACATATATGCCAGTGTAATATATGCCAATACTTACGCCATACAACGCTGTAACGTATCCCTATCGTTCGCCGCTCGAGACACTTTAATGGCCTCTTCCAATGCCTGGAAACATGTTGATTTCAGCACATCATCCCGCGCACTTGCAAGCTAAACATGCATGCCGAGCGCCCAGAAGTTCTCCGACGCAGTAGTGTAACCTTGCGAGGTTTAATAGTGCATGCTGGTGTAGACCTCTATTGTAACGGGTTTATTACTTTAGGCTTATGAATGGCAGCAATGTATACGCACGATTCTTCGCCGTCTGTGAGGTGTTGATCGAAAAATCGTCTCAAGCTTTCTGCAGCCGTCTGGGTGTTAGCCTCTGCCATGGCTGCAACGTAACTAGAAAATATCAATAGTTAAACACAAAGACAAAATACGTTGGTTTCAGCTTACTCGTCGTAAACCTGGGTGCGTGCATGATTAACATGATCGGCCGGCGTAGGAATCAACAGCTTATCTACTCCCGTCGAACAAAATTAGGTTTCAGATGATCGATGATTAACGAAAGGGATACCTATTTCAATCCGCTGAGGATACCTCTTAGGCTGTTCCCCTCGAACCCAGGCCTGATACCGTTGAACAAACTCGATTTGACCTTGGAAAGCGAGTTTGATCCAGTTGAGACGTGTTCGACGGACTGTGATACCGAACAACGAGCGCCGGTCCTAAGAGTAGGGCTCCAAGTTAGTTGTTGGTGGGTGGTGAGTGATGTTAAAGAATGTACGAGTGGGTAATATGGTTGTTTTGGGTTGGGAACGTTCTGTGGATTCTATACAGATGCTGTCAGATTAATATAGGATCATTCTTGTTACGACTCACTTCTCCGTCAAAGTTCACCAGCCTCTCGACGTCTATTTTGTCCATTCAGCTTCAGGAGACGCGAGTGGACTGGGTAAGGTCGCTTACTCGAAATTAGCTCGGACATTGTGTTTGGGTCAGTCTGGTGTTCTCTCTGTACTAGATTCAGTTAGCATGGATACGATTATAAGATTCAATAGTCTTACATCTTGCTGATATAAATCAAGAAACTCCTCCAAACGATCACCATGCCTTCGAGGAGCCTCGGCAAACTTATCATATAAATCCTTGTACGAGGACGGCTCCGACAGCTAGTATACGCTATGAATAATTTATTCCAGCAAGTACAAGATAAACATACGCCAGAAACCTCGAGAGCAACAACCCGCGACACATGAAGCATCACATTCGTAGCCACCTCCGCGCCTTTTCTTGGCTTAAAGCACATCGCCAGAACGCCAATGACAGCTACATCTCTTGGGTGAAGTGGAAGACGTTGGACTGTCGTAGCATTGGGTACCGTTGACGGCCCTGGGTTGGCGGCCATGGTGAAGAGGTGAAGAGTGGGAGAATCGCACGTGATTTGGGGTCGATTGACGTTTGACATCGGAAGCGGAATTTGAAACATAATTTTGGCCATGAAGTTAAAGCGATCCGCGTCAGCTGGGAATGTGAGTGTCACAGCATTTGGCTGCTCAAGCTAATCCAATACACTTTCAAAGGGAAAGGCGAATAAGAAACGCAAGGTCGAGCAGCTGCAGAATGGAAAGAAACCGGTAAAGGCCAAGGGGAAGGAGCGTGCATTCGAGCGTCCGACGATTCCTGTCCCAGGTGTTGAAAACCAAGGCGATGAGGACGAGCAACAGCTCTCAGAAGAGGACTTGGCCTTTTTCAATGAGAATTCCGGTGGGCAGTTCTTGGCGTCTTTGGACAATAAGGGTATTACAAGGTGAGTCTCTCCTCAACCATACCACCACGCTTAGCCGCTAAATGTATTCAAACCTCTCAGGAGCAAGAAAGAAACCTTAAGACTTCACAAACTCAGTAAACCCGCTCGAGAACCTAAACATATCGAAGATGACCTCCCATCTGTCCACTCCCACAGCGAAGACGGTGAAGATTGGAGCTCAGGCCTGGACGACGCTTCCGACGCCCTCTCAGACGAGGACCTCGAAATATCGGATCCAGAATCAGTAGACTCTGAAGAATCTCTACCTCGGTCAAAGAGACAACGAAACAAAGCAGACTCGGACGACGAGCTCCCGGACGAACGAGCAGGTCGACCTCGTCCACCATCTCCAAAACGAACAGCCGAACGTCTGCCTATCAAACTCGGAGATGGCAGGATACAGAGTACGGGTGCTCGAGCTGTCGCATCTGATTCTTCTGAATCCGAGGAAGAGGAGGAAGAGGAGAGGGAAGAGGAGGAGCAAGTAAATGGTCGGTCAGGTGTAGAGGATGTATCGACTGGCGCACGGTTCGGTCGGCCGGCCGTTCGAGATATCGTTAAACAAAAGTCACGAAAAGCACGGATTGAAGGTGCAAAGGAGCAATTGGCAAGTATATGCCAAGAAATTGTGGCTGAACCAGAGAATAGCGTAAGTCATCTCTTCTTTCCCTCTAACCCCTACTCATATCCTGCTTGCAGCTTGGCCTATTACGCCGCCTGCATACCTTTGCCCTCCCCAAAATCCCTGGCGCAATCAACTCCCAAGACGGCTCTCAACTCCCGCCAACACAAAACGACCCACAAATCCGTACACTCGCTCTCCTCTCTCAACTGGCCGTGTTCAAAGATATCGTCCCGGGATACAGAATCCGCACACTCACAGATCACGAAAAATCCGAAAAAGTGTCTCAAATGGTTCAAAGGACTCGAGATTGGGAACAAGGTCTTGTAGGAGTGTATCAGAACTACTTGAAGCTGCTCGAAGCTGAGGTCAAAGGTGTGTCTTCTATGTGCCTTAGAGAGTGAGAGGAGGGAGCTAATGGAAAGGGGTTGGTATCTAGCCAAGTCAGAGTTGGGCGAGGTAGCGCTGAAGTGTATGTGTGCGCTCTTGACGAGTGTCACGCATTTCAACTTTCGGGAGAATGTTATGGCGACGGTTGTGGCGCGGTTGAGCAAACGGTCTTGGGATGAGGCGAGTCTATCCTCTATCTTTTTTATCTGACCTCACTCATCCACCTACGCATACACAGACCTCTGACCTCTGTTCCACAACCCTCATCGCCCTACTTAAAAACGATACAACAGGCACCCCATCACTCGAAACAGTTCGACTCCTCAACCGAATGATCAAAGAACGAAAGTTCAACATCCACCCACGTGTCTTGAGCTGCTTGTTGTATTTGAGGTTAAAGACCGAGCTGGGCGTGAGAGCGAATCGTGAAAAAGTCGATAGGGAGGAAACGCAAGATAAGGGAAAGAAGCTAAGAAAGGGAAAAAAGGCGAACACGAAAGATGGACAGGTATATTTGAGTAAAAAGGCGAAGAAGACAAAGAAGGCCAATAAGGAGATTGAAGCTGAGATGGCAGAGGCAGAGGCGGAGGTTGATAAAGAGGAGCGGTCGCAGCAGGTACAACCTCTCTCTTCTGTCTTCCCTAGCGTATCCGCTCACACTTACCAACTCCCGCCCAGCAAACGGAAACACTCAAACTCCTATTTGTCCTTTACTTCCGAATACTCAAACATCCGACCCCGACACCTCTGCTCCCAGCTGCGTTGGAAGGAATCGCGCGATATGCACATATGGTCAACGTGGATTTCTTCAAGGACTTGTTGGATGTCTTGAAAGAGCTGATCCAGAGAGGGACTTTCCATGAGGAGGATGAAGGACGAGAAAAGGGAGTTGGAGAGGCTGAGGTTCTGAGACAACGGTTATTGTGCATTTCCACTGCGTTTGAGCTTCTTAGTGGTCAAGGTGAGTGGAAATTTGTCGTGGTCTAGGAGCTAGACTGATGGTATTTACAGGCGAGGCACTCAATATTGATCTCAACGAATTTGTTCAACATCTCTACAACATCATCCTTCCGCTCTCGCTTTCTCCCGATATCGAACTATCTCCGTCTTCCACTAAATCCAATTCGGTCCACCTCTCAAGCTCCTCAGACCTCCTCTTCCGAGCCCTGTCAAAAGTGTTTTCTCCTCGAACAACAGCCTCTGCACACCCCCTATGGAGAATCGCAGCATTCGCCAAACGTCTCCTCACGGCCTCGCTCCAATTTCCTCCGCCCTCAGCCGTCAAATCTCTCGACTTTGTCCACGCGCTCATTCAAAAACATCCACAATTGGACGCGATGCTCGAAACGGACGAACGAGTCGGAAACGGGGTGTATAGGCCTGATGTGGATGATCCCCAGTTGGCGAATGCGCTTGGTGTGGGAGGAGGTGTGTGGGAGGTGAAGATTTTGGCGAAGCATTGGGACGTGAGGGTGAGAGATGCTGCGGGGAGGATTGAGGGATTTGTTAGGGTTTGATTTGTGGGGCTAGGTGACTGGGATAAGATTTGGAGTAGTTGTGGGATTGGGTGGCTTGTTTTATCCACGGCGCTTATTGCCAGAACACAGAATGATAAAATAACATGTTTGCCACTATAGCATAACGATGTCCCAAACGATTGGGTTGACCATACGTTATGTCTGCCACAGCGCTCGATCTACTTGGCTATCCTCTCGATCAAGACCCCCTGTACCTGGTGCACAAACTGAGTCATACCACCGATATACCTGCTGTGCACGACCTTCTGCGGATCTTGGTCGTCTCGGCTCTGGCCTTTGCTCTCCGCCGTGCCTCTCGATCCCGCATCGTCACTAGTCGTCGGTCGTCGACTACATGCCAGGCATCATGTTTTATTGGGCTGATCCGGAGCCTTCCTATACGGCTCGATACTAGAATGAATAGTGGTTGCTAGATCTTCGAGGGTGAAGTAGTTGTGGGCCGGGTGGCTCATAGCCACGGCGCTTATCGCAGACCACAAGAAAGTGCAACCAGTAATGGCACGAGAGCGTTTGCTACCGCAGAAGTAGTCACTCAACGCGTCTATTTAACCACATGTGATTTCAAGTCTCCCTCAAACGGAAGGTGTGACAATCATAGCCTATTGATCAAAAATCAAAAATCAATGCCGGCCGAGTCATGTCAGATCTGGGACAATGAAATTGGGCTAAATCACATGACGGTTCTGGCGGTACATCTCCACTGGAGTTACTTTCATCTTGCTCTCTTCGTGGCATTATATTCCCTTCATAAACCAACCAAAATCCAATCTACCATATAATCAATATGCCAGCATTTGCAGGCTTTTATGTGGTAGGTCGAGCTCTTTTGCACACTAGACCTGTATCCCTAATTGTTTATTGGTAGTCATACGAAGAGTGCAGAAGATGGCTCCTGGACCACAAACCTGAATACTACCACGAATCAGAAAGCTTCGGAGCCGGACCTGTCTCACGAGCACTGAAGGAGCTCTTGGCGAAACACTCGAAACGTAGAATCGTACAAACTCGTTTTCTGCCGCCTCCCATCCCAGTAAGCACCACCACCCCTCTCTTCGGCCCTCGCTCATATCACATCAGTATGATGTCCGGGAAGCGCCTGAATCAGGTCTGATGATTATCCGACGCTGTAGTTCTGAGAAGAAGTATATGCATCCTAGTCCGAACCCTGTTGGGTTTGATGCCACTGGCAAAGCGCTGCTCAAGGAGCACTTGGACCTGAATGTGTCTGATTGGATTGTGATGTGGTACAATGAGGGAGATGGATGGTATAGGACGACTCTGCTTGAGCCAGAGCCAGAGGTGGAGAGGGTTCGGGACGAGCTTCAGCGTCTATCTATTTAGTTGCAAGACAGAAAATTTGGAGTATGAAGTCTGGTCCAGTGGGCTAGGATCAAATCGGACAGTTGTGAACTGAGTCTTCTACGTAAATAGGGTCCGTTTAAACAGTGGTGAGACATGTTGTAGTTGACGCCACATTACAAACGATACGATAATGAAATACTGCAGTGTCTAAAAACAAGTCGCGCATATAACAGTTAGCCCGGATATACAGCAATCCAGAATAGCTCAGTGACTGAGAGAAAAGTCTTCCAAACACCCCAGTGTTTACCTGAACTGTTCGGTAGTCTTGGGGTTTTGAACCCGCTCCTGGGATGTTCTTTTTGAAACTTCAACTCTTTAATGTCTTTACCAAGTAGATATCTAGGCAAAGGGGGTATATATCGTGCTTAAGAGGTGGTTAGACTCTATATAGGTGGCTATCGCTACAGGAGATGGTTGCGGGATCGAGTGGCTCGTAGCCACGGCGCTTATCGCAGACTACAAGAAAGCGCAACCAAGAATGGCACGAGAGTGTTTGCCACTGCAGAAGTAGTCACACAAAGCGTGTATTTGACCACATGTAATTCGTGTCAAGTGTCAGCTTGAGATGTGTAATGACGCTGGTGACCGCAGTCCATGCACAAGTTGCGTCATTCCAGATAGGGGCTAACGCTCGCAGTACGCTGTCTAGCCTCCTGAACGCCATACACCTGCCAGACAGACAGGTATGACGCAGAGATTGCACGCAGCAAAGAGTCCGAGCGACCCAAATAGCGTGCTTGGTGATGTTTGTCCCACGCCGCAAACGAGGAGGACGGTCGGCGCTTGTGAATGATGCTGACCACTGAAGAGATCGACGCGACGAGCAGCACAAGCACGATCGAACGCGCCGGGGAGCAGCGACCAAGGCCAGCAACACACGGAGCGCTAGCAAAAAGACTATATTAGCGCGTCCAAACACCACCCAACATAAAATCAGCCACCCAACACGGCCCTCGGAAATATTTCTCGCAATCCGGAACAGCGAGAGACTGGAAGAGAGGGCGCTTGATCATTTGTTGTTCTGCTTTCAATGGCTCGAGCACTGCGCTCGTCTGGCGCACCCACCGCCCCTGCTTCTGTGCCGCCCACCACGACGGCGACGACCAACGGCGCGGCCCGGTCCCGCGTGCTCAAGCGCAAGCGGACCAACGAGGAGGAGCATCCAGCCAGTCCACGCCCCGCCGCGCCCGGCGAGCTCCACGACGAATCCTCGGCCAGCCCGCTCACCGACCTCGCACCGTCCCCCGCCGTCAAGCACGAGGCTCTGGACGACGTCCCCGCCCTTGCCCCCGTCGACAAGGACCCCTCCCGCTCGCCCACGCCCGGCGCGTTTCTCGACGGAAGCGATATCGCGCCATCCGCTCTCGACGCACACAAGCTGCTTGCTGTGCTTGAAATGTGTGTGTTTGACTCGTTGCTTGTTGCTGGTGGCTTATCCTGCTTGACTAGGTTCGACACGCACAATCTACTCGCGCGCCACGTCCCGCCTTCAAACCTCTCTCTGCGCGTGATGCTCAAAACACCCACTCACTCGCTCCGAACTCTGCGTGTACGTTCGTATTAGCCAACTGTAGACTAATCATTCATGTGTGAATTTCGCAGGCTGCTGTCCATTCGCTCACACCACCCCAGTCGCAGTCGCGCGCCGCGCTTGCACTGGAAGTCACCGCCCAACGCACCTTTTGCGAGCTCGCACTCGGTTTAATCGATGAGATTGCCCAGAAACGGCTCGTATCCAAGGACCGCACGTCCATCTACCAGGTCTCTGCCGGTTAGTATTCTTGCGTTGTTCTCTACCCACGCTCACATTTTACCAGAGCACAAGTCCAAGCATCGTGCAGAACCAACTCAACCTGTTCGATTTGCGCTTCGACAGAATATTCATGGTGTTGATTATTATACTAATATCAGTGATGAGCCGCTTACTCCTCAAAAAGCCGCATCTCTCACAATTGGTCTGTCTGTCATCTCTTCATTTATTGCTCCTTTCTAACAGCATAATCAGGTCAAGCATCTCTAACCGCAATCATCCCCTCTCTTCCAATCCCCGCCTCATCCATGGACAAACTCGGCAAATACCTGCACAAACCACTCACATACACATCTCCGCCTCAACCTCCACCGCATACTATCCCAACCATGCTCGAGCTTTCGTATGGCCCGCGCTCGAGTTTCGCTCCGACGTATGATAGTGGTGGGAGTGCGATTACAAGAGGGACGATGGATGTTCATGTTGCAAGACGGATGGAGATGAGGAGAGCTGGGAGGGTGTTGGGCCCTCCGCCGTTACTTGGCGTTACTGGGAAGGATGTGGAAATGGCAGATGGAGCAGGCCAACAGTCCAAATCATCTACATCGCCTCATCCAGATCTCATACCTATCGACCCAAGCCTAACCTCCCAACCTCAACCACCATCCTCTCCTTCTCCCAATCCTAACTCAGACCTCGACCCGGACCTAGCTAGCGCGCTCGACGAACTAGCACTAGAAGATTCGGTCCGAGGTCTCTTGCACTCCAACGCACGCGCCATGGCCCGACTCCTTGATCTCCAAAACGAACGACTTCAACGATGGGATGGACGGGATTTGAGCGTTTTGGATCCTGGGGATGGGGAGGGTGAGCTTGCGGGGTGTATTGAGCGGACGTTGGGGATGTTGGTCGAGTTGAGGCCTAGGACTTTGTTGGCTTCTCTATCGACCCCGGCCCCGACCTCTCTCCTAACTTCGACCGCAGACACACCCCCGACGAGTGTGATACCGCCTGCATCTGCATTACGCGCTCTGCATCGTATAGTCCCTGTTGAAGCTACACCCGGATACCGAGGGACTCTGGATCCGAAAAAGGAGAGTGCGTTGAAGGATAATGCGACGATCAAAGTTGGGAATGTCCCTGTTCCTGTGCAAGCTGGGACGCCGGTGTCGGGAGTGAAGCCTGTTGGTGTGGTCAGGCCGGGACCGGGTGGTGTGTATGGTTCTCAGTATCCGGTTCAGCAGTATCCTGCGTCTGCGTCTGTGGGTGTTGCGTATCAGTATGGGGGGTATACGCCTACTGCTGGTGGTGCTGGGTATACACCTGTGGCTGGACAAGCTGGGTATACGCCTACGGCTGGACAGGCGGGATATCCTGTTGCGGCTGGACAGGCTCAGGCGTATGCTACGACTTCGTATCCGACTACTGCTCAGGCGGGCGCGTATGCGGCTGCTGCTGCTGCGACGTATTCAACGCCTGGTCAGGCTGCTGTGTATCCGACTCCGGGGCAGGCTGCGACGTATCCGACGCCTGGACAAGCAGCGACGTATCCTACGCCGGGTCAAGCTGCTACATACCCAACCCCAGGCCAAGCTGCTACGTACCCAACACCTAATCCAGCCCACCCCGCTCCGACTACGAGCACGCCCCGGGTGATCACGAATGTTGTCAAGCCCGTTGCGCAGGGTGTTTGGTCCCCCGGACAAGGGTATACGCCTACACCCACAGCGGGGGTTGCAACACCAACGACCGCGGGAGTGTACACGCCTGCTACGGGGTATAACCCAGCTGTGAACGCGACGGGGTATAACCCCGCCGTTAGTGCGACTGGATATAACCCTGCGGTCAGTGCGACGGGATATACGCCGACTGCGAACGCGGCTGGGTATGCACCGTATAATCCAGCTGTGACGCCTGCTTCGGCTACGGTGTACAATCCTGCGGTGCCTGCGTATGCTCCTGCTGGATATGCTACGACGCCTATCAAGCCCGTTGCTGTTGCTACTACTGCACGCGGTCCGATTCCAGCCCATGTGCGGTCCACCCCCACGCCTGGCACACCCGGCAGTCCTTCCACCTATCTCCCAAATACTTCTGCATGGAACGGTACAAACGCACGACCGACCTAAACCTCTCTTTTGGGCCTTTTCTCTTCTCTTCATATGTTCGTTTTCTTTCCTTCTCTTCTGTTTTTCGAAGTTGTGTTATATCTTTGTTTATACGCGTATGGTTTGTAACGGGGGAGTTTTGTTCTATAATTGAATAATGTTTCTTGGGCCCAATGATCAACAAGGTTTCGATCAGGGACTTGACGGGTGTGGTAAGTACATCGGCGATCCCCCGACCGCGACGTCACGAGTTGATCGAGGAACATGATGCGGTCTTCTCATTCAACTACCACCACCATCCAAAGGTTGAAGCCCCCTTTTTTCTTGTTGGGCTATTATACATAAGAAATGCCTGAGTTACCAGGCAAGTGTAGAGCTCGCAGTAAGATGTGGCACACTCACTCATGTGGCGTGTCTTGTTCTTTGGGTTTTTAGAAGTTGAGCGGGCGGCCAAGTTGACGCGTCACGTCGGGCTGGGTCGGACGATTGAACAAGTCGAGACGTGGGAGGATACTATTGTGTATACTGGCGGGATTTCTCATTCGGATTTTGTATGTGGCGAGTTCAACTTGATGTTCGTGGCGAGACTGAATGTTTGGTGTTTTTATTTTCGTAGGCGAAAGAGGTGACTGGACGAAAAGTGACTGGTGTTGGACGGTATGGCAAGGTTTTTTATATCGAGTTGGATGGGAAGGGGAGGATGCCCGTGTTGCATCTTGGTATGACTGGGATGATTCAGGTGGGCATCATAGTAGTTCGAGTTGTTTTCCTAACAGTAAGGCTGATGTGGTACTTTCTTTTTAGATCAAGGGAGAAGAACCGACTTGGTATCGTCGTCGAAATAAAGACTTGTCTGCAGATGTATGGCCACCACCTAGATTTCTCAAAGTGAGTCGTACGTCCCCCAATATCCACCCCGCCTAACCCGCTATTCTGTAGTTTATCTTGCACTTTTCCGCCACCAAAGACTCTCCCGCCACCGAACTCGCTTTTATCGACGCGCGTCGTCTCGCACGTATTCGTCTAGTGCTCAACCCGACCCAGGAGCCACCGATCTCCGAGCTTGGGTTTGATCCCATCTTGTCAATGCCCGAGTATGATGAGTTTGCAAAGCTGGTGTTGAAGCGGAATTGTCCCGTCAAGGCACTATTGTTGGATCAAAGTTTTAGTGCTGGTGTGGGTAACTGGGTGGCTGGTAAGTGCGTTTGCAACTACGAGTGAGAGTGCGGCGTTGAAGGAAGTTGTAGATGAGATTTTGTATCAGTCGAAGATTCATCCGGAGCAACGAGCGAGTAACTTGAGCGAGGTTCAGCTCAAGGAGATGTATAGTTGGACGAAAGGAGTTTGCGAAACTGCTGTGGCGGTTGATGCAGACTCGACCCGGTTCCCTACGGATTGGTTGTTCAGATATCGCTGGGTACGTACACTGTGATATTTTGTCTCCTGAACCTGTTCAACTGAGCAAGAGTTTAGGGGAAAGGTCAAAAAGTGACTGAAGACATGATATTGGTAGGTTATTGAAACCGTCATTGTTATGTGTACTAATTTGCGATTCATGTTCAGCCGAGTGGCGAAAAGGCCAAGATCGAGTGGATGACCGTCGGTGGACGTACCTCTGCGGTGGTCTCACAAGTTCAGAAGATGCCTGCTGGAGGTCGCACCGTGGTGAGAAAGGTATGCTACGGCCTGTTAATTGTCTTTGTCGTGGGCTGACCGAACAGACCGCTCGTACAGGCGGAGACAACGAAGCCGGTCCTTCGAAGCCCGCGCCGGCCAAAGTCAGGAAACGAAAGGCCAGCTGGAAGCAGGACAATGCATCAGCTCATGAGGACGCTGATGAGTCGGATTTGACTCCAATCGAGTCTGACGGAGAGGAGGCTGTTGTCGAGGCAGAAGCAATAGTTGTGCGTCGAAGCTCGGTGAGTACCCTGGCCTTCGTAATTTCTCATTCACTAACGTTCTTTTAGCGCACCAAAAAGGTTGAGGTGACACAGGAAACGAGCGGAGCCCGATCGACCAAACGGCAAAAGACAGTTGCTGCTGTTACAGAGAAGCCTCCTAAGAAAAAGGCTCGAACAACTAGGGCCTCAAAGTAGAGCCAAACGACGTAGTTTTTGGATTGTTCTTGTTTACCTTATAATATTGTACATATATGCGAATCTTTTCATTGGTGATAGCAGTAGCAGCATAATTAATATTTCACGCTACGTTGTCCAGATGTGTAAACTACCACGGTTCATAACGAGATCTTGTAGTCCATACCAACGTCTTGAAAAAAGCCTAACCCAGCAGCAGGGAAGGTGATCAGGAAGTAACCACTTGCTGTTTGGACCAAATGAATAGGAAGAGAGCCCAAGTTCTCAGCAGAACTGCACCGACATAATGAGTGACACACCTCATAATTGAACCGGTTCGAGCCATCGGTCTTTGATAGGGGTGCTTCTAGCTTTGCAGAAATCTACTATATGTGTTGGTATTTGGATGTGATTTACAAGCTAGCTTGGTGAAGTTGGTAGATTGGATTTGGTATTCTTGAGTTTGCAGAGGTCGCTGGATGGCTGAGTGACGGTTGTGCGCTCAGTAAGTCCGCCCACGGAGCTCAAGAGTTCGAATCCGGTCAAAGACTTCATGTTTTGCGGTTCCTATCTAGCACTGGTGCATGTACAAATCTTCGTATTTTACTTTGCCTATTGTTTTTCTAACAATAGAAGCAGGCTATATGCACAACGTAAGACGAGCCGTCCAAGTTACACTATGTGTCTTCTCCCATATCTTGGGAGGCATATCTAAGAAAGCATGGAAGGGGCAGATTCCGGCGTCGCTGTAAGACAAGTTGAAAGTCGATTTGAAAGAATAAATAACACAATGCTTGAATACACGTACCTGACTAGTACATCAACCCTCCCGAATGTCTTTACGGCAATTTCTACTATCTTAAAGTAGCTGGATATGAGATCAATGGCTTATTCTGATGGACTCTCGTCAGGTGTACGCACCTGAACTACTGTCTCTTGTTTTGCGATATCACCAGTTATTGTCACGACTTGCCTCCCTAGCCCTTCAATATACTTTTTTCTGGTGACTCGGCCTCTCAAGCTGTGGCATTGTCTCCAAGATAATGTCGCACCATATTTGCACCATGACGAGCGGCTTCCAAGGCGCATGCGCGACCGATTCCTCGAGAGCTACCGGTAACTATCACCAGTTTACTAGCGAGAAGAGACATATTGCAGGAGGTGCTAGGAGAATGGTAATTGAGGTAGAGATGCATATACAACAAGCTCTGCGTTTCAACTGAGAGCTGTTCTATTGCAGTGATCGAAAGCAGAGACTCGGAGATTAGGCAAGAGAATAATACAGAAGCGGATCTGCGGGCCAGCGACATCGAGCTTAGCGCACCCCATCTTATAAGCGTTTTTGAGAGCATATATTCAAGAGATTGACTCAAACCTAGGTATAATTATAGCTAATTCTGTGATGGTCTACAGCCACTCTCTCCTCGCTCATATTTTCGGCTTGATTGCATGCGGAATAGCTCGGGGGTCATCCATTGTTTTAGTCGATGGAGTTGAGTGCAAGAGAAAAAAAAACGCTTGGTAGTAAAGTTATGATATCATGAAGACAAACGTAAATAACAGGAGTAGAGGTTTATAACATATCTAAGTTTATACAGAATATGCATCATGTCACACTATGGGGCTTAGCTCTGCGACGGCAACAATACGTATGTGTTCACATGAATAATGTAGGGTGGCCTAGACGAGCGAGGGGCCCGCGGCTGAGACGGAGACGGAGACCTAGATCTAGACCTAGACAGGGGGTGGCATCAGCAACAGGATAGCCGAGTCTAAGAGAAAGAGAGAGAGCCCACCTGCCCATGCTGGCACTGGGCGCCAGGAGGGTTCGTCGACGAAATGCACAGCGTACGCGGCGTCGCTGCTGACAGCGTGCCCGCTAATACGTGGTGCGAAGGTTACCCCGGCACAATCCCTGTGAGCGAGCAGCCGATGTCCCTGACTCGTGCGGACGCCGTAGCGTCAGGACCAAGCGCTCAAACTCGGCGGATACACGTGCTGGTCGAGGATTTGCTCGGGTCCAGCCCAACCCGCAAGGCAGGAGGGGGACAAGGGAGGTCCGTAGAGGACAGGGGGTGGAGTAACGTCTCGACGCGCTAAGGCGGAGAGGCTTGTAGAGACAAGCAGACAGAGCGAGCTATGAGAGGCAGTTAGCGCCAGGCATGTCGAACTAGGAGAAGTAGCTTACTCGCGTATGATAGTGTGCGACGACAAGGAGACATGAGATGGTATGAGAGTAAGAGGGGGTGGGTAGAATAAGCTCGCAGTGGCGATGAGTATGGAAGAATAAAGGCTCGCAGGAGAGACGAGTCGAGCGGAGGATGTGGTGGTTGAGATAAAGCTGCCAGGCGGGGGGCGGCTTTCTTTATACCTCTCGAGCACCGCTAAGATCCAAACACACGCAGACAGCTCAGATCACATGAGCATGGCGTTGTACGATGGGCGGGCACGTCTGCTGATTGAGGTTGGGCCGACAAGTCACGAGTCTATACATTTCAGTCAGGAGTCCACCCCCTATCCTTATCGTCGCTTTGAGTAGCGGGTGCAGAGTGATGTCACCTTGAGAGACCCGTGGCCCTATAAAAATGATGTATATGCGCTACGACCTCACAACCTGGTTCAAGCAATGTATGCACAAACACCTATTAACATTAATACACAAATCCCGACATCCATGAAGTCGCATATATCCAAGAATAATTTGGTATTGTTCCACCTAAAGCGACGATAATGATAGGGGGTGGACTCCTGACTGAAATGTATAGACTCGTGACTTGTCGGCCCAACCTCAATCAGCAGACGTGCCCGCCCATCGTACAACGCCGTGCTCATGTGATCTGAGCTGTCTGCGTGTGTTTGGATCTTAGCGGTGCTCGAGAGGTATAAAGAAAGCCGCCCCCCGCCTGGCAGCTTTATCTCAACCACCACATCCTCCGCTCGACTCGTCTCTCCTGCGAGCCTTTATTCTTCCATACTCATCGCCACTGCGAGCTTATTCTACCCACCCCCTCTTACTCTCATACCATCTCATGTCTCCTTGTCGTCGCACACTATCATACGCGAGTAAGCTACTTCTCCTAGTTCGACATGCCTGGCGCTAACTGCCTCTCATAGCTCGCTCTGTCTGCTTGTCTCTACAAGCCTCTCCGCCTTAGCGCGTCGAGACGTTACTCCACCCCCTGTCCTCTACGGACCTCCCTTGTCCCCCTCCTGCCTTGCGGGTTGGGCTGGACCCGAGCAAATCCTCGACCAGCACGTGTATCCGCCGAGTTTGAGCGCTTGGTCCTGACGCTACGGCGTCCGCACGAGTCAGGGACATCGGCTGCTCGCTCACAGGGATTGTGCCGGGGTAACCTTCGCACCACGTATTAGCGGGCACGCTGTCAGCAGCGACGCCGCGTACGCTGTGCATTTCGTCGACGAACCCTCCTGGCGCCCAGTGCCAGCATGGGCAGGTGGGCTCTCTCTCTTTCTCTTAGACTCGGCTATCCTGTTGCTGATGCCACCCCCTGTCTAGGTCTAGATCTAGGTCTCCGTCTCCGTCTCAGCCGCGGGCCCCTCGCTCGTCCAGGCCACCCTATACTAGTCCTATACTCTCCATGCGAACACACATGCTCTATCCATTGTATCACTGTTAAAGCGTGGCTTATTGTACAATTAGTTGTCTTTATCATGTGATTGAACTAGCATATATTGAATGGTTGAACCTTCGTGGATTTGAATACTTGCTTGATTTTAAGGCGGCGTACAATACCACAAAAAATTATATCTTATTGGCCAACGTGCTTCCAGCGTACCAAAAAGATTGAGGCGACACAGAAAGCGAGTGGAGCCTGATTGGCCAAACGGCAAAAGACAGTTGCTGCTGTTACAGAGAAGCCTCCTATGAAGAAGGCTCGAACAACTAAGGCCTCGAAGTAGAGCCTGACGACGTAGTTTTTGGATTGCTCTTGTTTACCTTATAATATTGTACATATATGCGAATCTTTTCATTGGTGATAGCAGTAGCAGCATAATTAATATTTCACACCACGTTGTCTAGATGTTTAAGCCGCCACGGTTCACAACAAAAACTTATAGTCGATACCAACGTCTTGAAAAAAGCTTAGCTCAGCAGCAGGGAAGGTGATCAGGAAGTAACCACTTGCTATTTGAACCGAATGAATAGGCAGAGCCAAGCTCGCAGCAGAGCTGCACCGACATAATGAGTGACACACCTCATAATTGAACCGGTTCGAGTCAGCGGTCTTCGATAGGGGTGCTTCCAGCTTTGCAGAAATCTACTATATGTGTTGGTATTTAGATGTGATTTACAAGCTAGCTTGGTGAAGTTGGTAGATTGGATTTGGTATTCTTGAGTTTGCAGAGGTCGCTGGATGACTGAGTGACGCGTGTGCTCTCAGTAAGTCCGCCCACGGAGCTCGAGAGTTCGAATCCGATCGAGGACTTCATCTTTTGCAACTCTTCACATAATATCAATCTAGTACTGGCGCACATACAATTCTTCGTCTTTTACAGTAACTTTGCCTATCGTTTTGCTAATGAGAGAAGCATGTTATATGCGCTGAATCTGCCTTGCTCGCATCCATTAACTTTTGGTGAGTACATGTAAATAATTATAAACACGTTCTGTCAGATACTCATCTCGATCCTTCGGTCATCAGCTCTTAATATGTGTTTCTAGCACGTATTGGTGGTCTTGGTAAGGATTCGGGAATTGTGTGAAGACACGCAAATCTGGGGCACTGTCGTGTTACTTGAGTAGCTAACACATGTGGTTGTCTGAGTCTTAGTTAACTAAGGTATAACGTCTAACTCAGCTCTGATCACCACTCATTCTAGGTAGTTCTGGATGCTGCTACCTGTTTTCATACGTTGATTCCTCATTGAACTTAACCTTTCTCATTCTCTGGCTCGATGACTAATGAACACCTTACGTTGAAAACACTAGTTTCGAGCGAGGTTTAGTATTTACACTCTTGAAGACCAGGCTCATGGCTCTTTAGATGTTAGAGTCTATAAAAGCACGTCAGCTAGATTCCTGTCTTAAGCTCACTGCTTGGCCATTGCGTACAGCGCATCCCTATCGCCGCTCTCGTCCACCAGCGACTTGAACGCTCCTCCCTCCTTTTGCAGTAGCGCAGCAGGCGAGTCAAACTCAACAATCTTCCCCGCTTCCAGAACCATAATCTTTGAACGTTGGCATGTTAAATACTTGACGCCTTACGACATATGCGCCCAGACTAACCTTGTCTGCGTCACATATAGTCTGCAATCGGTGCGCCACGATGATCAGCGTCATGTCATTCAGCTCTGTCCGTATCCAGTGCTGGATTGCCGTGTCTGTATTATAGTCTGTGCCCGCTTATTCAGTATCCCCCCAAGGTAATAGCTGACTGAAACTCACCGATTGCAGCCGTCGCTTCATCCAGTATCAGCACCTTGCTCCTCCGCACGATCGCACGAGCGAGTGCTATGATCTGCCGCTGTCCAAGCGAGAAGTTACTACCCCCAGAGCTCACGCCAGTGTCTAGCCCAATGTACCCTTCATCGCCCCCCGTTTGCAGCGCGCCCAACCCTGCGGATTGGAGCGCAGCATATAGTACAGCATCGTCGTGCTCGTCAAACGGGTCTAGGTTCTGTCGTACTGTGCCGCTTATCAGCTCTGGTTGCTGAGGGATTATGGTCATGCTGGAACGCAAAGCATCGAGGTTGATAGCGTGTGTCAGGATTCCGCTGAACTTGTGTGTTATTATCACAAAAATCTGTTTACAAGTATATCAATCGTACTCACTCGTAGTACACACTGCCCTCAATTGGAATCATCCTCATCAACGACAGCGTCAGTGAGCTTTTCCCACTTCCAGTCCGCCCCACTACGCCTACTCGTTCGCCACTCTTAATCTCGAACGATAATCCATGCAGAACAACAGGACCACTGGGGGAGTAACGTGCAACCAAATTCTTGACAACGATGCTACCTGAAGCTGGCCAGTAGGCAGGTGGTACCTTCTCTGGAACAGCTTTGGGTTCTTGTTCGATGGATATATATTCTTGAATACGCTCCAAGCTGTTGCCTTGAACCTCAAACTCGTTGAGAGAACGTACCCACTGTGCAAAATATGTATAAATTCATTCTACATCTCAAGCCTGTCTGCTTCAACTCACCCAGAGAATCCCGTCTGAGAATGCCACCGCCATGGTCAACGAAAAGCCAGCATCGCTAGCGTCAACCCCCGTCTTCACAAACACCAAGTATGCAGCGAGACCGGTAGAAAACGTTGCACCTATGATCACCATGCGGAGATCGATCCAGCGCTATGTGACCATCGTTTATTAAATCTACGCCAGTGAAGCGTAAGCGGTATGTTGAAGAACGTACGTTGAGGTTGTGGAATGTCCTTGCAGCCCTTGTGTACTTGTCTATCCTCTTCAGCGCCTCGCTCTTGAACTGACCCTCCGCTCCGTAGGCACGAATGGATGTGATACCAGCGAGTGCAGCACCAAAGTGACTGTAGAGTGGAGAGCGTGCGTTGGACATCTCGCGCTTGACTGAGAGTTGAGCAGAGATATACATTTGACCAATCCAAATGCCGATGACAAACATGAGAGCACCAGGAATAGTAAAAATGGGTCTGCAATAGCTAACAGGTGAATTTGAGGCTCCACTCAAAAATGATGGAACCCACGATAATACAATGACTGCTGTGAACTGCCCTAGCAGGTGAATGGTTCGGTTTGTTAAACTTTCAAAGAGGTTTGGCATTGACCCGTCAACGGTGCTGCAACGTACTGTTTGAAACTCGTTTGTATCATAGATTGCAACCACTTACCGCATATCCTGTGTGAACCGCGCAATCATACGTCCGGTGGGCGTAGAGTCCAACCATCGAAGCGGGGCGCCGAGTATAGACACGACTAGTCTGCTATGAATTCGACTTGAAGCCCGTACTGAGCCGAGGACATGAGTGGTGTAAGCCAAGCTATACACAGTTACACCAAACACAAATATGGCACCGTATATGCCAAGGTAGCTATATCATGTGGCTGTTAGTCAAACTCAGTAGACAGAACTCAAATGATCCACTGACAAATGTGCATTCACAGTGTCTTTATGACTAGTGTTATTTTCGTATGCTCTCGCCCAGATGCTGCATTCCCCGTAAGTTTGCTTGGCATCCTGTCAGGTCATTCAAATGATGTGCTTACCCGAGCCAATACGTGCGAGACAACGCCGCAGCCTCCGAAAGGATGAACCCAGCAAGACACACAGACCAAAACCCAGGTCCACCGAACGCAGCTAGGAACATTTTTAGCGTAGACAATCCCACTCGTCCTTCCGCAATCTCTTCCACCATGATCAATTTGCCGTCTGACTTCGAGCCTACAAGCACTTTCTTATGTTCAGTCGGCTTGTTCTCATCCAAAGCCTCGTCCGCCTCTTTCTCGAGCTCCTCCTCTTTTTCAACCTCGACACGCAGCGTAGAGTTGAGTCGCAGAGCGTCGGCAACACTGCCTTGGCTAGCGATACGCCCGTCGGATCCGAGCGAGACGACAAAGTTTGCCACCTCGCTAACCATCCCAATGTTATGGGTCTGATACGAATAATTTGGCTACCTTCTTGAAGAATGGGAGCAGGATCACGAGGACTTACGACGAGGAGCATAGTGCGGCCAACCACGAGATCACCGCGGAAACATTTATCGACGATCCAACGCGATGTGTGTACGTCCAGTGCAGATAAAACATCATCAATGATGACAATTTCAGCCTTGGAATAGATCGCGCGAGCGAGAGACACGCGAGCCTATGATTCATTTAGTTGAAATTTGAATCAAATAAATTCATTGTTAATTGTTATTTACCTTCTGACCACCGCTGAGTGTCATACCCTTCTCGCCAACTGCACTTCCAAAATATCAGAAACACTCGATCCATACATGTATAGGTCAACTTACCTTCAGTCTGGTCACCAGCATCAAACAGTGTCAAGTCCCGCTCCAGCGCACACTGCGCTATCACCTTCTTATACCTCACCTCGTCGTACTCAGACCCGAACACGATGTTCTCCCGTATCGTCTCGTTCTGCACCCACGCCTCCTGCGCTGCATACGCTACTCCTCCCTCCCTTGGCAAGCCGAACCACGCGCCAGGCACACTCGGTGTAAAGTGCATCTCGCCGAGCAGCGCCATGAGTAGACTGGTCTTGCCACAACCGGTTGGGCCGACGATCATGTTTATCTGGCCTCGGCGAAAGAGTAGCTCGCCGTCAACGTGGAGTTTAAAGCCGCGGCGCGAGGATGTTGGTATGTCGAGCTGCTGGTGTGCCCATATGAAGGTCGCGTTGCGAAAGCCAATATCAGAAAGCTGAGGCGAGGATGGCTCGGTGATAGCTGCGGTGTTCGTTTCAGTGTAGATGTCCAGGAGTTCGGTCTTGGTCAAGAATTCGTTGACTCGGTCCAAGGACACCTTTGCCTGAATGCCTAATGGGATCTGCCAGAACAACAAGTACAATTGCTCTTGCAACACACCAAAGACACCAATGGACGAGAATATCGTCGAGGCTGTTTTATGAAACCCTATAATTAGCAATGTAATCCCAACAAGCAGCTCAGACGCGCACCATCGAGGGTCTTCTTGAACCACAGAGTGTGCGATGCAAACGTCGCCATCATCACGATTAACGGGAGAATATTACTAAAATCATCTGGGTCAGCCAAGGACTTAGGCGGCATATAACTCAAGAAATTCACTTGATGTTTCCATTTACCAGGCCAAGGAACTGCCGCTTCTTGAACCATTGCAATTCCTCGGTACGTTTCTTCTTGATTTGCTGCTCGACCTGGACCTCCCAGCCAAAGAGCTTGATCATACGAATGATGTTTACATCTAAGGTTGCTCGTTATTATTTCTGAGGCTGTTCTAAAGCAAAACGTCTGCTCACATTCGGTAACACTCTGGACGCGTGCATCGGTCTTATCCAGAACGATTAACATCTGGACCAAACTGCCAATTATTTAATTTCACCTTTTTCATACGCTCAACTTGAACATGATTCATCAATTGCGCGACTTTGCTGGGAACAGGGAACAACAAAAGCATTGCAATCATACCAACCACTGCGCTGCAGACAACTCAGTAATTTTTGTTGAGCAGGCAAAACTAATACGTACCTCCATCCTAAGATCTGATACAAGAAGAGGACACTGAGAATGATCTCGATGGGACAATACAAGAGAACGATCAATAAATCTCGGCCTTCAGTGATATTACCTAAATCCTGCAATCCAAACTTAGACCGACCCACAAGGAACAAAGCGAAGCAAGACAGACATACCGTAGACATCAAGTTGTTGATCTTGCCAACAAGATTCAAGTTATCTGGGCCCTTCTCCCCATCTAATTTGTTCTCATTCTTGCCTTTCTGTTTACTAGCAGTCGAGTTGGTAGTCGCGGCAGGTGTCTGAACGCCACTTCCTTCGACTGTAGGTGCTGTACTCAATCCGCCGCGGTTGCTGGCTTCGGATGACGTGTTGTCGTTGGTCCTCGCACTACTCCCACCAAGAGTCCCAGCGTTGAAAATTTTGTTGCTAGTTCCGCTCGGGGGGATTTCAGCGACCATACGTATGCGGAGTGAGTGCTCAAATAGGAGCTGGGTGATGATGCCCTCAACGCGAACGAGCGAGCCTACCTGTGGGTTTGACAAGTTAGCAAGAGGCAGGAACTAGAGGTCATGGCTGGACGTACTGCAAAAAAGAAATAGCACTGCATCACAATAGAGCCAATAACTGGACCGAGGAATAGCCAAGCGACCCATACCCTATTTGTTCAAGTTAGCTGACACAGTTAGAGACGAGCGTTCAAGACGAACCAGGGGCGGATGAATCCAGGCTCTGCAGGATTCTGAAGGTATAGTAACAGATACCGGACACCCACAGGTCCAGCAAAGTCCATAAACGCCTACATACGGCAAAGTCATATCTCAACCTATTTTTCTGCAATAAATAAGCTCACCCTGATAATAATCATTACGGCCATGATACAATACTCCTTCCTGAACACCCCCATCAACCTCCAGAACAGGTGCTGTCGATTCGTCACAGTCCCCTGGAGCGGGTTGAGCTTGTTGAAGCTTCTCTGCTTCAGGTACGCTGCTCGGTCGTAATCCGCCAACGGTGGGAGCAGCTCGTAGTCCAACTTCGAAGCACGATAGGCTGCCCAGACCAACGGATCCAGGAAGCTGAAGAGCATGAATTTGATGAGAGGGGTGGTTTGCTCGGGGTGAGGGATACTGGGGTTCTGTGAAGATTCGATAAGTTTACGCCCAGACAAGACTCTAGAAAGCAAACGTACCTGGGGGTCGAGCGGGATATAGGGCCTCGGAATACACAATGGAATAATGACGCCCGCAAACGTCAGCACACCAATCCGACTCCAAGTCAGCCAACCGCCAGTCGCGTCCGCAGGGTGCAGCGAAAACGTAGCGAGTGGAATCAAGTCGCGCCATACGTACACGCCAAGTGCAACGAGCAACAACACGACGAGATGGAAGTTGGCGACAGCGCGAGGGCGATGACCGAGCGTAAGCGCAAAAATAGCGAGCAAAGTAGTATATATCTAATGACATAGATAAGCAAAATAAGATAGTGCTGATCAAAATCATACGAACACTTACATAGAACATGCATAGCGAAATCTCTATCCACTCTGCGGTACCAAAAAATCGATCACACTTTCTATGCGTCTTGTGCACCTTGCTCTGGTTGGGAGTATCGACTTCGTCGCCAGTCCAGCCCTTGGTACCGACAGCCTTGTGCCCCTCGTTTGTAGAAATGATTGCAATAATTGTCAACGCTGTCAACGCAGTACATGACACCAGCCTCAGCATTTTCCATGCAAAAACAACGGTACCTCCAAGTTCACGGATATGTGCACACAAATCCGTGAAGAACTCAGTATGTTGCCTCGCAATAGGTAAGGTCCCCAAATCTTCAGGGGTCTCCCATACACGTAGTCTGGCTATACATTCCTTCAGATGCCCGATATTCAAAAGAAGACGCGGGAGTAAGACAATGATAGACGCAACAGCGCAGATAGAAGGAGTGAGTAGTCCGAGTGTTTCAAATATGGACTTCGTTGGCGTGGTGAGTAGCTGGAGTACTATGTCGAGTATGAGCTGATTCATCGTGGCCAATGTTACAACTGCTTAGGCTTTGCTAGGCTTAGAGGTCGCAGATAGTGCAGATCCCTTTCGGCATCCAAGGTGACTCGGAGCGATCACTATGATTCATAAGTAGTAGAAGTTTGTTACCGGTACCGATGGGTGGTTTAATCCAGAAGTGGGAACAGAAATTCTTCCAGGCACAGTTAGAACGGCAAGATTTCCCTCGCGAATCACATTCATGCAGATGATAGCGCGGTCTCAGTTTGTCTCTGCCCCAAGTTAGACCTTGACGCCCAGCGCTTGTAATTCAAGCTCCCACCTCACTAGATCTTCTCGTGAGCCACCAAGCTCCGTTATTTTGAAGTTGTTCAATTCACATTCATAAATAGTTATGGTTATCTACATCTTTGTACTTAAAACTCACGTCAAAATATGGCTATTTACCTACTGCTTCTTAGTGACACATTCGGGCTGAGCTCAAGCTCCCACCTGTGAACCGAAACACAGGCAGTGGAGGCCAATAGAACACAAAAAAAAATACAACGTGCGCTTTTTACTCTAACTTATGAAGATACTGATCTGCACGCCAAACATCGCCCAGAGCTTACCCCACATGTGCTCGTAAGACGTTATCTCTAGCCCGCAGTCTATAGTTGTATTCTAGCAGCAAGGGGAAAGCTCGAATAAAATCAGCTATGTGTCATGTTGTCCCAGAGTGTTCTACAAGCAAACTGGGATATATGCGCGTGGATGACTTTGTTCGTGGCCGTTGACCTTGAATCATGAAATGTAGACGCGCCTGAACATGACTTGACATCTTCTACTCTATAAATTTTCTGGCATATGTGCTGAGAGTTTATGCATTCGAAGCTGCACACTTCTGGCGGCATATATAAAACGACTGAGATAACGATGGAATATGATATTTGAATACTGCTAGCAGTCTCAATCTGAGTCAAGGCGCAGCCCCTGGCTATACAACTCGATCGAGAGTAGAACAGCCGGAGCAAACACAGGGTGGCAAGGTAGTATCAATGCAGATTTAGGTCCGAGCAAGACGCACAGGGGTGGGTCACGAGAGAGGGGGGGAGTTGAAACGCAATGGCCAAACACAGGAAGGCGTCCGAGGCAAAGATAAAAGAAAAGAAGGAAGAAGAAAGTAGAGAAAAGAGTAGCTAGAAATCGAGCGAAGATAATCCTTCGCTTCTTGAAAGCATCCATATGCTTGAGTAGGCGTTCCGGGAAGGTGATTGTGTGTACATCCATTGGTTTGGGCAAAACCTGGTCCGCCAAACCCAACGTCGTAATATGACTCTACTGGCGTACGCTGAAGTAACAACGTAATGCCTTGTAGCTCGTGGGAGTTGCTGACCTGGGGACAGCAGCTTGCGAGCCAGTTGTCACCAAATCAGTGGAAACCTTCGGCCGTCCTGGCCGCATAAGCACATATGCCTTTAATGCATATCTCAAACCATCTTCTTAGCCATCGCATACAAAGTATCCCTGTCTCCGCTTTCGTCCACTAGTGATTTGAACGTCCCGCCTTCCTTTTGCAACAGTGCAGCAGGGGAGCCGAACTCCACTATCTTGCCGGCTTCTAGCACCATAATCTAATGGTTCCAGCAGATTTAGCCATCGTACCAGCGCGATTTGCGCTCCGAACCCACCTTGTCTGCATCACATATAGTCTGCAATCGGTGCGCCACGATGATCAGCGTCATGTCATTCAGCTCTGTCCGTATCGAGTGCTGGATTGCTGTGTCTGTATTATAGTCTATGCGCACTCGCTCAGCATCCTCCCTGACTGTAGCGAAAATAAACCGAGACTCACCGATTGCAGCCGTCGCCTCATCTAGTATCAGCACCTTGCTGCGTCTAACTATCGCACGCGCTAGCGCTATAATCTGCCGCTGCCCAAGCGAGAAGTTGCTACCTCCGGCGCTCACGCCAGTGTCTAGCCCAATGTACCCTTCATCACCTTCCGTTTGCAGCACGCCCAACCCTGCGGACTGGAGCGCAGCATAGAGTACAGCGTCGTCGTGCTCGTCAAACGGGTCCAGGTTCTGTCGTACTGTGCCGCTCATCAACTCCGGCTGCTGAGGGATAATGGTAATACTCGAGCGCAAAGCATCAAGATTGAGTGCGTGCGTCGGGATTCCGCTACAAGTGCGCATTGGTATAGTGAGAAGCGAACTATAAGCCTGAGCGCAAAACTTACTCATAGTACACGTTACCCTCGATTGGTATCATCCTCAACAGTGACAGTGTCAGTGAGCTCTTCCCGCTACCAGTTCGTCCTACCACCCCGACTCGCTCGCCGCTTTTGATCTCGAACGATACCCCCTGTAGGACTGCAGGCCCGTCTAAGGAGTAGCGCGCGATCAAGTCCTCGACGACGATATTGCCAGATGCGGGCCAATAAGCAGGCGGAATCTTCTCTGGAACCGCTTCAGGCTCTTGCTCAATGGTTGAATACGCTTGAATGCGCTCGAGGCTATTGCCTTGAACTTCAAAATTATTCAGGCTGCGCACCCACTGTGCATAGGGCATGTGAGATCAAGTACCTCACACCTTAAGACTAATTTTGACTCACGAAATAAATGCCTCCAGAAAACGAGACCGCCATACTCAGCAAGAAACCAGTATCGCTCGCATCAGTGCCTGTCCTTATGAACACTAGGTACGCGGCCAGCCCGGCAGCAAACGCTCCGCCCATAGCTTCCATACGGATTGAGATCCAACGCTATATTATATACGCGGTTCAACATATCTCCAAAATAAATAAACGGCAGTAAACATACGTTGAGATTGTAGAAGGTTCTTCCTGCTCTAGTGTACTTGTCGATTCGCCTGAGCGCCTCGTTCCTGAACTGATCCTCCACTCCATAGGCGCGGATAGACGTGATGCCAGCTAGCGCAGCGCCAAAGTGACTGAAGAGTGGAGAGCGTGCATTGGACATTTCGCGCTTGACCGACAGCTGAGAGGCCATATAGATCCTGCCCATCCAGATTCCTATCACAAGTACAAAGGCACCAGGAATAGTAAAAATTGGCCTGCGGAACCCAGCAATCGTGAGTTTGAGGTTTCTAAGAATCCAAGCAAAACTTACGAGAATAAGACAATTGCAATAAAACGAAACGTTAATTGAATAGTCAAGGTTGTCACGTTCTCCATTTGGTTTGGTATTGATCCATCAATAGCGCTGCAACCGCTTGTTTCGTGACTTGTCCTCAACTCTGCAAAGCGGCTACTCACCGCATATCTTGCGTAAACCGAGCAATCACGCGACCCACGGGAGTAGAGTCTAACCAGCGGAGCGGAGCACCAAGTACCGACGCGACTAGTATGCTGTGCATACGCCTCGAAGCACGCACCGAACCAAGGATGTGAAGGGTATAACCCGCAGTATACAACGCCGTGCTGAGGAAAGAGATTGCACTATAGATACCAAGATAGCTATCAAACGAATATGGATTAGTTGTTCAGCCGCTAGAATGCAAATCATTCACTCACAATGGCGCGTTCACGTAGTCCTTATGACCAGGGTGCTTCTCGTATGCCCTCGCCCAAATCCTACATTTGCATATATGCACCGTGGTTATCTCTCGAATAGATTCACTTACCCAAGCCAATATGTTTGGGACATTGCCGTCACGTCTGAGAGTATGAAACCAGCAGCATACGCAAACCAGAATCCGGCTCCACCGAACGCGGCCAGGAACATCCTCAGTGCTGGCCATCCAATATGCCCCACAGCAACCTCCTCTTTCATAATAAGTTTCCCATCTGATTTTTTCGCTGGCACATCTTTTTCAGCTGCCGGCCTGGTCTCGCCCACAGTCTGATCTGCCCTTTTTTCGAGTTCTTCCTCCTTCTCGACTTCAGCACGAAGTTTGGAGTTGAGTCGGAGGGCATCGGCAATGCTGCCTTGGCTAGTAACGCGGCCATCGGATCCGAGCGAGACGACAAATTCTGCTACTTCGCTGACCATGGCGACATTGTGAGTCTGAGACAGGTCAGAGATCTTCCTGAAGTATCTGCACAAGATTTCAAGTACTTACGACGATAAGCACCGTGCGGCCGACTACGAGGTCACTACGGAAGCAGCTGTCAACGATCCAGCGCGATGTGTGCACGTCTAGCGCTGACAAAACATCATCGAGGATGATGATCTCAGCCTTGGAATATATCGCACGAGCGAGAGACACGCGGGCCTACAATGCATTCGGGTAAGAGTCTCGAAAAAGGTATAACTTCCTGATTGCTACTTGCCTTTTGGCCACCGCTAAGCGTCAGTCCCTTCTCGCCAACTGCAAAGACAATAAAGATCAACCATCGGACCTCCAAAGTAACGCTCCAACCCACCCTCAGTCTGGTCACCAGCATCGAACAGTGTCAAGTCCCGCTCCAGCGCACACTGCGCTATCACCTTCTTGTACCTCACTTCGTCGTACTCAGACCCGAACACGATGTTCTCTCGTATCGTCTCGTTCTGCACCCACGCCTCCTGCGCTGCATACGCTACTCCTCCCTCCCTTGGCAAGCCGAACCACGCGTCAGGCACGCTCGGTGCAAAGTGCATCTCGCCGAGCAGCGCCATGAGTAGACTGGTCTTGCCACAACCGGTTGGGCCGACGATCATGTTTATCTTGCCTCGGTGGAAGAGCAATTCGTCATCGATATGGAGCTTAAAGTTACGCTGCGACAGAGTCGGTGTACCAGATTGATGACAAGCCCAAGTGAAGGTTGCGTTGCGGAAGCCAATAGCAGAAGGTTCGGGTGAAGTGGACTCAATAATAGTCGTCGCGTCTTTCTCAGTGTATCCATCAAGGAGCTCAGTCTGAGGGCAAGTGAGCACGTGTGGGCAAGGTCGAAGAGCAGATCACTTACGTTGGCTAAGAATTCGCCGGTTCGGTCCAAGGAAACCTTTGCTTGAATACTCAATGGAACTTCCCTAAACAGTACAAATAACTGCCAACGCAACAAGTCGAAAATGACGATTGAGGGGAAAGCAGATGAAGCTGACAGATAGTCCGATTTCAGTAGCTAATTATTTTAAGAGCAAGCAACGAACATACCATCCAGAGTCTTCTTGAACCACAAGGTGTGCGATGCAAAGGTCGCAATCATCACAAACAAGGGGAGAACATAGCTATAGCCATGTGTGTTAGCTAAACGCAAGCAAAAATCGGATGTCTGCGACTTACGTGATGTAACTATTAGCTAGGCCCAAAAGCTGGCTCTTTTTGTACCAGCGCAGCTCTTCCTCACGCTTCCCCCCAACCTGTTCTTCGACCTTTTTCTCCCATCCAAATAGCTTGATCATCCGAATGATGTTTACGTCTACATTAATTAGTATATACATCACCTATTTTAAGTAGATGATAAACCTACATTCTGTAATACTTTGGACGCGTGCATCGGTCTGCCCAATTGTACTCAACACAGCACCCTGTCTTCATCTAGCTGAGAACTTACCTTCTTCATCCGTTCAACCTGTACTTTCTTAAGCAATTGCGCAACCCTGCCAGGAATGGGCCACGATATGAGCATTAGAGTCATGCCAACCACCGCACTACAAATTTATAAGTATTTACTCCCGTTCTCAGCTGGCAGAAACGTACCTCCATCCCAAGATATTGTATAGTAGGACAACACTGGTAATAATTTGAATCGGCGCAAGGAGAATTATAAGAAGAAAGTCTCGTCCTTCGACGATGTGTGCCAAATCCTATATTGTGATCTTGAATATGCATGGTCAGGGTCAGTATAACAACTGGACCAACACACCGTAGACATCAAATTGTTGATCTTTCCAACAAGGTTCGAGCTATCCCGGTCCTTCTCTTTCTTCTTGCTCTCATCCTTTTCTTTGCATTTGCCTTTGTCCTTTGCAGAGACCGAGCTTGTACTTGCGACTAACGTCTGAGCGTTGCTTCCTTCGGGTGTATGCGTACCACCTCTCTCCCTCGAAGGTTCATTGCTCCCCTGCCTACTGCTTGTTTGACCGCCCGCGTCGGGAGCACCTTCGCTAGGCGTCCCGGCCGTTACTGTATTACTTGCGCTTCCGCTCGAAGCAGTTTGGGCCACCATGCGGATACGGAGAGTGTGCTCAAACACAAGCTGGGTGAGCATTCCTTCGACTCGGACAATAGAACCAGTCTGTGGGCGCAGAAATGAGTGGAGAGGAACCATATGAGCTGGAACTGAGCCTACGGTAAAGAATAGGTACCATTGCTGGGCTAGAGTCCCAACCATTGGACCGAAGAACAACCAGACGACCCATACCCTGTGTACTCGAGTTAGTTAGACCTGATGACGCCAATGTTGATAATAAGTGCGACGGACCACGGACGAAAGAACCTGGGCTCTTCTGGATTCTGCAGATATAGCAACAAATAGCGAACGCCAATTGGTCTAGTAAATTCCATAAACCCCTGTGTCCAAAAAAGTTACGACACAATCACCTCCCTCCTGGGAGATACACTTACTCTAATAGTCGTAAGTAAAGCCATTACACAATACTCCTTCTTCAACACATCCATCAACCCCCAGAACAAGTGCCGCCGACTCTTCACCGCGCGTCGAAGAGGGTCGAGCTTGTCGAAACTTCGCTGCTTCAAGTAGGAAGCTCGATCATAGTCGGCCAGCGGTGGGAGCTGTTCATACTCGAGTTTCGGAGCGCGGTAGGCAGCCCAGATCACGGGGTCCAGGAAAGTGAAAAACAGGAGCGAAATAAGTGGTGCAATTTGCTCCGGAGTTGGCACGCTAGGATTCTATACAGCTCGCACTTGAATGCGTGTTTGATATTTGAACAAGACGTATAGCACATACCTTTGGATTGAGAGGTACATAAAGTCTTGGGATGCACAACGGCACCACAACAGCTGCGAATGCCAATACACCAATCCGACTCCACGTTAACCAACCGCCAGCCGCGTCCGCAGGGTGTAATGAAAACGTAGTAAGAGGCATCAGGTCACGCCATACGTATACACCAAACGCAACAGCCAGCAGTACAACTAGGTGAAAGTTGGCAATAGCACGAAGACGGGGGCTGAGTATGAGTGTGAAGATGGCGAGCAAAGTAGAATAAGTCTATACGAAAACAAGTGAGATGAATAAAACCAACGAGAATAGAGACAAAATGCGTACTCACATAAAACACGCATAGCGATATCTCTGCCCACTCTGCGGTGTCAATCCATTGTTTGTGTTGCTGAGCCCCAGTTTTACGACTCTTGTTTGTCGCAACGATAGCAACAATGGTCAACACCGTCAAGGCAATGCAAGACGACAGCCTCAATATCTTCCACGCAAAAATGGTAGCACCTCCATGTACACGAATATGCGAACGTAGATCCAGAAAGTACTCTGGGTGTTGATTCACAGTTGGGACATTCGACACCACCTCTGGGTCCTCTTCGAGCTCACGTCGACGCAACTTAGCGACACGCCGTTTCACAGAGCCAGACGTAAAAGCAAGATGCAGGAGAAAGACAACTACAGAAATAGTAGCGCAAGTAACAGGAATCAACAGCGTATGTGCTCCGAATCGGGATTTAGTCGGAGCGGCGAGTAAGCGCACCGCCGTGTCGAGCACAAGTTGGCCCATTGTCGCAGTAACTAGAATCTTATGAAGTTTCCTAGCTTGCTCAAAGAGTCCGGTTAAAT